>LAPY01000299.1:60167-85010 GCA_000970635.1 Eragrostis tef | reverse complement strand
TGATGAAATGAACTAAAAGCTGAAAAGCTTGCTGAGAGGTGCTTTTTTGACTTTTGGCATGCTGAGAAGCTTAATATATATTACAAAAGCCAATATTAAAAATCTAATAGACAGTTTTTCAGCTACTCAAACAGCCAGCTTTTTTAAAAGCTCAAAAGCTCCAGCCCAAAGAAATAGGCCCTTAATTACACCCTAAAGTAACGACATCCAAAGAAGAAACAGAAAGTACGGTGCAACAACAATAAAGAATCATTCTTAATCTCTACTTCTAATTCTGTTCATTTACAGTCTACTCCGAAAGCTTACCCTAGCGGCCCCGCTCAATCTCGGCACCGTGCTCATATACGATGTTATCTCTCTGCAGCTGCACTACAAATTCTGACGCACCATCCCATACTGACGTGCCGCGGTTGCCAAACTGAATATCCGCCAACAATGAGTGATAATACTCATCGACAAGTCTCACATGCATAGTCGCCCTCTAACCCAAACATACTTACAAATAGGATCTGAGTACCTACCCAAATTTAGTGCCGATCAGTTTCAAACCTAAACTTGTAGCCCATGTTCACCCTCAAATAACCCCTATTTTGCAGATGGTGGATAACCACATAATCGTTAAACCGTGTATGAGATTAAGTTCAAAACTGCTCACACGAGCATATCGCATACTGATATCACAAGTATATCAGTTGCCAAATCACTTTGTAATGCCAAGTTCATAATTAAGCCAGTTATTCAGCATATAATCTTACATAAATCAAATGAACGAACGGGTGGACCAAGCCAGGATTTGGACATAGGAGACACCCGTGAAATTATATTTTGCAATTTCTTAGATAGTAAGGGGCCAAATTATAACTCATATCAAACTCTAATATTAGTATAAACATAAGGACTTTTGCATTTAGTTAAATTCAAAATTTTGTAGCTTTGATTTCGATATATAGCAAAAAATCCATAAAGTGGTGGTACAATAAAAATGATGCAACTTGGACTACATATAGTAATATGTAACTCTTTCTTTTTAAAATATTTTACTTTTGTAAATTTGTTGCTCAAAGTTTAATTTTTTGACTTTGACCAAACCCAGATTATTATATTAGTTGAAAATGGAGTATAAACTTATTTGTATAGTGCCAAGTTTTACAGATAGAGGGTTATGGCCTCTGGAAGAACCCCTGGCTCTGCCATTGAACGAAACTACATAAAAAGGCATGGAAAAAGTCACAACTTTTCAATCATTGCTTCAGATTATCAAGCCTTTAGGTTGTCGTCACATTATTGAATACAAACGTGGATCATCTTGAATAACCAAACCAACGGACATAGAAGCATCGGATGTAGCTCACAATATTATTGCTTTGACACGGAAACAATTGTGTACTCAAAACAACGCACCAACACAGCCTAATTAATTGTGTCACATAATAAAAGATTTATCAAATATATTATTGGTGTATAGTAGCCACCCATCAAAGATGAATCCGATCAAGGTACAGCTACAATATCTTCATCTTGCCATTGGACGAAACGTGGATGCCATAGATGGTATATCACTCCCTCGACTTAAACTGGTGCTAGTGTCCTTCTCACGAGCTTCCTCCAGGGCAAGACTTTCCTTCAGCTGTGCCACAACGGTGGCCATCGTTGGCCTCTGAGAAGCAGACTCTGCCGTGCATATCATAGCAGTGTCAACTAGTTTCCACATGGAACTGATGTCGTAAGCGTTTCCAAGCTGCACATCAGCAACCGAGCTGATATCACCAGTGGCAATCATCTGCTGAACACGATGAACGATGTGACCATAGCCTGGCACCGTTGGAGGCTCGCCCGTGGCTACCTCTAATAAAACAATTCCAAAGCTGTACACATCACTGCTCTCGGTGAGCCGTCCAGTGAGGTAGTACCTGTAGAAAACAGCAACAAGAACGTTAAAAACAAAAATGTCTCATTTTGCCAGATCCCGGTACTTGAAAAGGAACCATGGTGCAACTTAGACAAACGAAATGACAATTGTTCTTTGAACTGAAGTGCAAATAGTAAAAAAAGTAGTAGTTTACACAGGGAGACATACTCGGGGTCCATGAAGCCAGGTGTGCCAGCTGCCGTGACTGACATGTGAGACAGGCCATCCCTAAGATAAGTTTTACTAAGTCCCAAATCTGCTATTTTAGCTTGCAGATTTTGGCCCAAAAGAATGTTACCACTTTTCACATCACGGTGAATTATAGGTGGGCTGCAACCTTTGTGCAAATAATCGAGGCCTTATACACGCATCACAAGAAATGCCAAACAGTTAGCATAAAAATGAAAACCATATGGACTATTTTCATAGGAAAAAAGTATGATTTATTGGAGCATACCTTGCGCAGCTTCAAGCACTATTCTTACACGTGTCCCCCAATTCAGTGTCCCAGCGGCAGCATTTTTACCTTCAAGTTTTAAGAGAACAGAACTATTTATACACTTCACATGCCATTTTCAGCAAACTAATTATATTTTTCTCATTTATGGTTTTCCAATCAATATGAAATTTTGCAGGTTTACTCCTGGAATATGCAATATTTTGGGTTAATCTTTTTTGTTTTTGCTAAACAGAATGCCATGACGAACTGCCCCCAACCCAACCCGGACACCAACCAATTACTCTTTTCAGATTTATATTCCAGATGCATCTTTAAGAGTCACGGTTGGCAATAGATAAACCTCTCAGACGATCAAAAAGACTTCCTTGAGACATGTACTCATAAACCAGCGCCAAATGATCTTTCTCCCAGCAGTAACCAATCAAAGACACTATATTCCTGTGATGCACCTTTGTCAAGCTCTCAACCTATGAAAAAGGAACAGAGTATAGGAAAATATAAATAACTGCAAAGTTAAATTTACAATGCACCATTTAACTTTTCACATCTGACTGAAATTTATTACCTCCGCTAAAAATTGATCAAGACCATGTGATGATGATTCAGAACGCAACTTCACTGCAATCTCGGTATCATCTTCTAAACGGCCATAGTACACAGGCCCAAAACCTCCTTTCCCTATGGGCCTTTGGAGATTATTTGTGAACTTCTCCAGCTCTCTGTATGTGAACCGGCGGTTCTCTCTATTTGGCAGATGTTCCGTATAATTTTTTCTACTTCTCGGAGGATTCTCACTTTGTAGATCTCTTGCAGGATCATATATGGGGACTTGTTGCACTAGTATCAGATATATAAAGAAAGGTCAAGTATTATAAACTGAAACATTCAATTATGCCAGTATAGGATAGAGTGATAGGATGCACACCATTAGGCTTTCTTTTCTCTCTCCAGATGAAGTATGCAAGAAGAAGGATAACTACTACCAGCACAGGAACCACTGCTGAAATAGCTATTATAGCCGTTTTAGTAATTTGTGGTGGTGGCTTTGGTGGGCTTGGTGCGATATTGCACTTATATCCGTCAGCGTCATATCTGAAATTAACAAGACAAGTCCGGTTTTAATTTCAGTGAAAACAATTTTCTTTGAAATTCACAGTACGTGATACGATCTTAAAATTCAGAAGGAATTAATGGAAAATAAAACATTAAGTGTAAAAATCAAAACCTGACAATGAGTGATCCGGTATTATTCTTACATAGGGAATCGGGGCTCAGATGGTTGCCAGACAAATTTCTGCAGAAAGTGAAAGACGATCAGTAAAATTACTGGTTAGGTGATAATTTGCAACAAATTATATTTCCACTTACAGGAAACGTAGAGAAGACAAGCTTATTAGGGAATCAGGTATTGATCCACTCAAGTTGTTATATGACAAATCCCTGAAAGAGTGCATGAACACAACCATAGTGAGCATTGAGCAAGCCTAGAAACATATGGACCTTTTTTCCTTGTTTGAAATATTGTTTCTAAAAGCTGCAGCGTGATATATAAATACCACATGGGTGAAACTAGTCATAGGGATAAAAGCCACATGGGTCATGGGGAACTAAGTCATGAAACATATGTGATTTTTTATCAAATAACCTTCTTATCCATATGTATGCCGTATAAAGTTGCGCTGGAGGAATTGGCCAAAACCATAGATAAAAAAATATATTCTGTTACGGTAGAGAAATAAATATGAATTGTGATGAATAAAACTAGAATAAATAATTCAGATACCGAGATGGAAAATATTACCACCCGGTTATCTCAGATATGCCTTGTTTTGAAAGCTCTCCTAAAGTAGTCATACCTTAAATAACTACAGTGCAACCAAACAAGACATGCACCTTACTGTAGAACAATGTTTAATCTAGATTAATTATCAACATGCAAGGTTTGGTATTGCATCATATATAGAAGGCAGAGGACATGAACCTATTATGAAGCACTTACAGATTCTGGACTGCTGTGAGCAATGAGAAATTCTTAGAAATTGCACCACGCAATGAGCTGTTGGAGAGATCTCTGCATATTAGAATTTCAATCCAATGCAAGTCAAATACACAGTCATCCTCATAATTTGATCTATCACTTTGACGACGGACTGGATAACTTGTAAATAATTTTTCTAACAGACACTCACAATGATATAATCCTAAGTGTGTTGTCGCTTGTATTACTGCATTTCACACCTTGCCAAATATATTGGGATGGGAAACACGGATCACCCATCCAGTTTCTCTTCACTCCATACTCAAGTTTGATAGTCATGATGGCATCAACTATAGCACAGAAGAAACAATATCGTCAGTTATATGTTTGATCAATGATCATGGTTTCACAAGTCAAATGCATACAAAAAGGAGAATCAAAATTTGAAATCCCAACGAAAGAATTTTTTGAAAAATAAGTTCTTTCTTAAGTTGGCCTCTCCTGCTGCTTCCATTTCCCTTGTAATATGTTGTAATATAGCATGGCAAGGAGGCCCACACAAGAAACATTGTAGCAGCATTTGATCGATCACCTTGAACTCAAGGGCCCACGTCTGGGGCACTGTTTGCTCGTGTCTCCACCACCGTGTTTGCCTGAGTGCCGATCTCTTGCGGCCTCTGTAGCAAAGGGGGCCTTATCCCTTAACCAAGCTGAAACAACCACCTGCTGGACATCGGCCACCGTGGAGGCGAACAAGCTAGAGCAGCCAAAACCTCCCAGATGCTACAGGCTCCAAGACGCTGCGACTTCTGCACGACCACATCACATCTGAACTTGATGTGGTAGCAGCTGTGATCGCAATGTGAAACAGTGCACTGCTTCCTCACCTTGGTTTTTGACGCAATATGAACTCTATACCACTCACTCCGTTCCAAAAAATAGGGTGTTTAGAACAATAAGTTTAGCTGTAACGGCGGTAGTTTTCAGCAAAGGAAAGACAAGGAAGAAGAAGGGCAGCCACCGTGGCAAAAAAATGAAATGAAAAAAAAGGCTCCATCCATGAATGTTTCTGGTGAAGGTACTCCCTAGGATTTTCTAAAACCTAAATCAAACTAGAAAAATATTTGAAACCAGATCAAAACTTTATATTTTTTTTGTAAGAGTTAGTTCAACAATTTTTAAAATCTAGACAAAGATTCCATAGTCTATGTTTTCTTGATGAGAGACCTAATCAGCAACCCTTTAAAATAGATGGAATGTTGCTATGCTTCATAAAAATATGCCTCACACACAGATAGATGATCATGGGTTTAAATTAGCCATGTTACGTTTGAGAGAGTTAGTTATGATATAATGTCATGTTTTTAGTGGACATTTTCCCATGTGAAGACGCGCACCGTTGCAACCCAATTTTCTATCAACACAGCTGTAACATAAGACACTTTATTTGTTGCAAAAATAATTGATACTACTTTTTACCATGAAATGTGTGAATGCGCTCCATATTCCCTAGCTCATCACAGAATTAAACATGAACGATCCAATAAATATTCCAATTTCTAAAAAAAAAGTGAGACTAATTCTTGATGCAGAATATGCGTGTGGAAAAGGTGCAGAAAGAGTGCTCACAATCTTTAGGGGAAGTTGTTGGGCCATCAAATGCTACGAGTCTGTATATCTCGAGTGCATTTAACATCGGAGGCAACACTGAAGTAGCGGTGGCGGCAAGGGTGATGTTGTATTTGCTGTCGGGGGCCCTGAACCATGCTGAATTGGACAGGGTAGAAGCCGCTAAATACTGCGGGCTGTACGGCTTGTCACTGCGTTTGTCGTTGAAGTAGACATCACATCTGAACTTGATGTGGTAGCAGCTGTGATCGCAATGTGAAACAGTGCACTGCTTCCTCACCTTGGTTTTTGACGCAATATGAACTCTATACCACTCACTCCGTTCCAAAAAATAGGGTGTTTAGAACAATAAGTTTAGCTGTAACGGCGGTAGTTTTCAGCAAAGGAAAGACAAGGAAGAAGAAGGGCAGCCACCGTGGCAAAAAAATGAAATGAAAAAAAAGGCTCCATCCATGAATGTTTCTGGTGAAGGTACTCCCTAGGATTTTCTAAAACCTAAATCAAACTAGAAAAATATTTGAAACCAGATCAAAACTTTATATTTTTTTTGTAAGAGTTAGTTCAACAATTTTTAAAATCTAGACAAAGATTCCATAGTCTATGTTTTCTTGATGAGAGACCTAATCAGCAACCCTTTAAAATAGATGGAATGTTGCTATGCTTCATAAAAATATGCCTCACACACAGATAGATGATCATGGGTTTAAATTAGCCATGTTACGTTTGAGAGAGTTAGTTATGATATAATGTCATGTTTTTAGTGGACATTTTCCCATGTGAAGACGCGCACCGTTGCAACCCAATTTTCTATCAACACAGCTGTAACATAAGACACTTTATTTGTTGCAAAAATAATTGATACTACTTTTTACCATGAAATGTGTGAATGCGCTCCATATTCCCTAGCTCATCACAGAATTAAACATGAACGATCCAATAAATATTCCAATTTCTAAAAAAAAAGTGAGACTAATTCTTGATGCAGAATATGCGTGTGGAAAAGGTGCAGAAAGAGTGCTCACAATCTTTAGGGGAAGTTGTTGGGCCATCAAATGCTACGAGTCTGTATATCTCGAGTGCATTTAACATCGGAGGCAACACTGAAGTAGCGGTGGCGGCAAGGGTGATGTTGTATTTGCTGTCGGGGGCCCTGAACCATGCTGAATTGGACAGGGTAGAAGCCGCTAAATACTGCGGGCTGTACGGCTTGTCACTGCGTTTGTCGTTGAAGTAGATATCGAACTGCCGGACCTGCGTGCTCTGGAAATCAGTGAAGTGCAGGAACACCATGTAGGGGTACGCTGACCTGCCCACCCATGTATAATTGAATGGTGTAACATTGGCAGTTTGTTCAAGGGCTGTTTGGAGAACAGCCTGGGGCTCGACGAATCTTGGGTCCGGTTGGATTGTCTGCGAGGTCGATCGGTTCGACCATTGTGGGCCGACTCCCGTCCACCAGTACCGGTCGTATTGATCATCTGGGAACCTTCATGAAATCAAACCATAGGATTAGCCGCACCAAAAATGAGTCATGCACGTAAAAGAATATATGCGCCAATCAGATGAGACTTAGGCATGGTGCTGATGACATTGACCAAAATTTTGGTGCTCGGCATTAATTTATGTATTATCGAAGCAATAAACCGCTCATAACAAAACGTACCGGACAAATCTGCTACCGCCCATGTTGTACCGTGCGTACAGGGACATGGCCTGGGTGGCGGTGAGGGGCGTGTAGAGCGCGGCGGGGAGCTTCCTGAGCTCCAGCAGGGATATGAACGGGGCGCCATGGCCGGTGTTCAGGAGGCAGACCGGCGCCCAGCTCGCCCACGCCACAAAGAGCACCTCGTAAACCAGCTCGTCGGCGACGTACACCGTGTCCCAGTAGTTGGCCCCAAGGTGCAGGTCGAACTCCATGGACGAGCTGTCGTTCCTGCCGTCGTGGTTGCCGTACTCGGCCGAAATCCGGACCACGTACTTGCCGCCGGCGTCCGTGGGCAGCATGTAGCAGTTCCGCACGCCCAAGGGAAAGTTTCGGACCGTGTGGAATCGGCGCGACCATTGGCTCTGGTACTCGGGGGTCATCTTGAGATTCTCACCGGCGTCCACGTAGGGGCCGTCGGAGACGTAGTAGATCCCATTGTCGGGGTCCTTGTACCCGCTGTACTGGTCGTCCAGGCCGCAGTCGATGCTCAGGAAGCCTGCACGCGGGCACTCAAGTATCTCATCAACTTACGCATGGATACAAAACATTACTTAAGAATTAGGATCAAGAATGCATATTTTCGAACCTGGCTGACCGACGACTAGATGAATCGCTGGGCCTAGTACGAGGAGTACCAAGAACGCCGGCGGCGCCATTGAAAGATCGGGCATTTAGGGCACGACGAGCTATCGGTGAGGTCAACTGCTGGTGATGGCTCCATATTTATATATTATGTGCATCAGACAGAGGTTTCAATTTTAAAATCATGGAGAAAGAAAATCTCCCTTATACCCTTGATCATTTCTAGATGAAGGAAATACCGATGCTACTTTCGATCATTGCACCAGAATGCACAACCAACTCAAAAACATCTAAATAATTGCAATTTACCTTCCCCGTCATTTGATACTTTAGCTAGCTTGCAAATATTTTATCTTTCACACTGTATTTACATTTGTGTTTTTTAGGTTTTTCATCTTTCGATTTGGGAGGATTTGCCCTACCGGGTTGCAGAGGACATGGTATTCTTACTCACACTCTGCCACTATCGCTTCTCTGCAAGATGATTGCTCAGTGCAGATCTTTATTCTGGGACAAGGGAATTGCTCGAAAAACAATTTGGGACAAGGGACAGCTAAGATTGAACTTATGGAGGCAGACTTGCTCAAGGTTTCTGATGATCTGCACCTCAGTGAAAACAAAAAGAGTTTTGTAATGAAGCTTGGCTTGCCGTTGTTGAAAGGCACAGCCGTTTTCTGCTGCTTATAGTATTCTTTATGGTTTCATTGTAGCTTGTTAGAGTCTTCACCTCATCTTGATCTGTCTCAGATATATTTAACAGTTAATGCGTTGTATTCATGTATTATGTGTTGTAGTGATTTAGCAGTTATGTTCAGGGTTTGTCTCAATTTGACATCATTATGCAGCTGTTTATCCTCTTGTAATCGTGCTTGTTTACTAGTTGTTCCAAATATATGCCGAGCACGTTGAGTTGTTAAGGTTTATCGTGTCCATTTAATTTTCTTTGTAATAATCATTATGGCCCGATAATTTTTCACACATATAGCCTTGTCACACTCATATTGAAAAGCATGTAGCAGCTAACTATATTCAAAAGATTGCCTCACAATCAACTTCGGTTCCTTTCTTTTTACAAGAAACAGTTTTTTTTTTCTTATGTAACTTGAATGGGGCAAAACTCTGGAGTTGACCGATATGAATCATAAATCATCAAGTGGTTTTGTGCGGGTGAGGTAGAAGTACCCTACTCCCAAACTGCATTTCGCACAACTAACAGTAGCTTCCTCTATCTCCGCCGCACAAAACCACTGGACGCTTCATGATTCCAACCAAACTATGTAAAAGAGGGATAGAATCCTATCCCATTCCTCTTCATCACTCCAACTACATATATCCTATATGCAATAAATTCGCAAAAAAAAATATATGCAGGTATAAGAATGCACTAGTAGCATTAAAAATTAATGATGGTGACTATTGTATATATTGATGTTTTGCTGATCTGTTGTGTGCTAGCAAAGGCCAGCCTTTCGTAGTATGTTGACCGACTTGTTCTTCTCCAGTCCTATGTTGCCTGACGTGCGTCAATTATCAAGGAATTGTGGCCTTCTCTTTGTTAAATACAACTACAGATTGTTGTTCTGGTTGGGTTGAGATTATGTAATGTTCTTTGATTCGTTCTTGATGCAGATTAATTCTTTGCATGGAAAAGGACAACCAAACACGACTCCTCGTTGACCTTAGAAGAATTTATTTTAACACTAGTTTTAAGGCCACAACTTGCTACTACTATTTACCAATTCACACGATACTATGAGTCCCGTATCAATGTTTTGGACCGAGCACCGAGGACTAATTAGAAAGAAAAAAAAAAGGATTTCTCAAGTTCCTTTTCAGCTGAGGCCAAAGAAGAAGCTTGATTCCAAGCGGGACTGAAGCAGCTTTGGAAAGCACCCGAGGGTGATGCTTTAACCAAAGTGGCAAGGCTCAGTTGAATCGGCTGTTTTTAGTTAATAAGATTTATCACCCTCGGCATGGTTTCCTACCAATCTTTTCCTTCCAACTTTTCATTCAAAAAATGGCTTTCATCATGCCTCATGTCCCAAATTTGCCTACACTGCAATGTCCTACACCACACCTTTTCCCAACATTCGCCAAACTCATGATCTCATAAGATTAGTTCAGGTCACATTACCACGTACATGCGCTTGATCATCTTTTTGAATCCTCCCTACCCGATGCAAGAGAACATTGTTCTATGAAGGGAACCAGTCAAAGATGTCGAACATTTACTTCTTAGATGCCATTACTTGGGTACATTTGCAAGGGAAATACAAATACAGTTTCTCGGTACCAGTTGTACCAGGACACAGATGGATGAGAAGATGTCGGGATCCATGTATCTAGGCAATACCTAGACCACAAAAATATTCAAACGGCAAAAAAAAAAACAGACGGCTCAGGGAGTTGCAGCTGTTTGGTAGTTCTGAAAAGGGGGGAAAAAACAGACGGCTCAGGTGGACCGAGCTCGATCTAGCTAGTACTGCTCTGGCTTATTGAAGCTAGCTAGTTTGTGAAGGATCGCCGATTTTTTTTATTTATAGGAAAGAAAAACTCTAAAATTTTAATAACAGTAATTATCTCCAACTATTTCAAAAAATAGGAAGGACGCTGAGAGGGACAGCGTCCAGACTTGGACGCAAAACCGGACAACGTCCAGCGTTGGACGCACTTATCATCAGCGTCCAGGTCTTGTCCGACCAACAAGCCCTCAACCTGGATTTGAGGCAGGATCAGGCGACGCAGCCGTAAGCGGAGAGGACACGGCGACTTCCTCCGTGTCTAGGTTGCGAACTCAGTGTCGTCGTTCCATCCCTGTTCTCTGAAGATCGATCGCGTCCTGTCCGTCCCCATCTTCTTCTGGTGAGTGGAGACCTCATCGCTGCCTTTTAAAGCATGCTGGCCGCGCTGCTTCTAGTAATTTATTTGTCACTTTTTGCATCGATTAAGGCACATAAATCTCCTTCTCACCGAAAAACTTGTTAGGAACATTTGCACATGCCTCTTCGGTTCCTGTTGTACAGAGCAAAACTGATGCAGAGAGATATATTGTATATGCACTTGCTGATTGTTAATATTAATTAATCTACTTGTGGTGAGTTCAAGGAACGAGTGTTACAGGTTAGAAAATGACTGCCAACGACCAGTTCAGCGACTTGCTATGGATGCCTCATGGTCAGCACAAGTGTCCACAATATCTGATAATGTGAGCTTATCGTTCATGACGTTCAATGCAGGCTAAGCTTTGTTCAGTCTACTGATGTTTGTTCGAAGGAAATAAATCACGCTGATTGATTATACTCAAGTACATGCTGACTGATTGTGAACCAACATCAGTTTGGCTGACTTTCGGTTCACAATGAACGTACAGCTCCACAAGTTACCCAGCTTGGCTGGCCTTTGTTTTCTCAAATACCATTTGCCATCCCTTATCCTCATATGCTGGTATCAGATGAAAATAGTGAGGCTAAGTGCTCCAGTATCAAACCTTGCTTGTATGCTCAAGATGAACTGATCATTCTTGTATCCAAGACTCTATGACCTCGATATATTTCAACGTGCTTGTTTCCGCAAGTTGCACCTTCAACAACAAGCACGCAAAAACCAAACTATTCTGGAATGAATCGACTGTGTATGTGCTAGTCCTACAGAGCTACCACAAACACCAATATTCCATCTCTCAAGTGATCAATGATAAGCAGAAAGAAGATATGAATTATGGAACAGTACTCTGCTGAGAACACGACATGGACGAATTGCAAAAGGGACTTAGATCTTAGAAAGTCTTTGTGGAATAGAATCAATACCACAAGTTTGATCCGTGCAACAGACAGACACAGATGCGGGAAGAATGTTGCCGAGATCGCACAAACTGCAGATCAGATTAGTATTTCGGCTAATTACCATCCTTACGTGCTAATTTGATGGGATTGACGGCTGGTGGGCCGGCAAGACCTGGACGCTGTTGATATAAGAGCGTCCGACGCTGGACGCTGTCCGCTTTAGCATCCAGGTCTGGACGCTTTCGCCCTCAGCTTCCTTCCTATTTTCCAAAATAGTTCGAGATAATTACTGTTATTAAAATTTTGCTGTTTTTTTAACTGGATTTTTTTAGTTGTTTTTTCAATTGGATTGGGAATGAACTTGGGACAAAACACCATTAGGCAGGCGTTAGATGCAGCGAAACGGAGGGCATCCGACGCTGGACGTTGTCCTCTTTGGCGTCCAGGTCTGGACGCTGTCGCCCTGAGCGGCCTTCCTATTTTCCAAAATAGTTCGAGATAATTACTGTTATTAAAATTTTGCTGTTTTTCTTTACTAAATAAATAAAAATCGGGAAGGATCGTGCAAGGTTCCAAAAGGAAAAAAAATATGCCTGAGTCTGTATTCAAAAGCTAGTAAGAGACGTCATTCTTGAAGTAGCTCGCGTCGCGCGGATGCGCGCGGTGGCCGCAGCCTCCCGCATCATCCAATGCAAGCCACGCGGGGAAGTTTGAGACTGATCGGCACCCGAGCTCATCCAACTCAAAGGCCATCGTCGTCGAACATTTCTCAAGTATTACCTCGCCGCACGCGCCACAGACCGTCACAACAACGTCGCTGCACCTCGGCGACGTCGGCACTGAAAGAAAGGAAGCTGGGTTCGAAATTTTTGCATGCCTGAGGCGTCTGCTTACAGCACATTTGGTTTGAGGAATCAGTGCATCCGGAATGGGCTCGTTCGGCATGCACGCAGGATCGGTTCGTCCGACCATTTTTGAGGAATGGTATGGTCCGGCAGTTTTTATACTTCTGCTTCACTACACGGCAGGTACTGGTCGACGACATCGTCTCCTGAATTCCCGATGCAAACCAAACACAGCGGCAGGCTCGGATGTAGGATCGGACAGTTCGTCGGACGAACGGATTCCTCAAAACCAAATGTGCTGGATAACAGACTAACAGGTAATAGCTATCAGAAGCATAGCGTTGCAAATTTGCAATCTGTTTCACCACAAAGCAGGACGCACAAGTAGGAGCCACTAAGTACTTCAGCGTACGTACTCTGTTGGGACGGCAAATATTTTCTGGTAGCTTCCCCAAAGAACGACGAGTAATGCCGGGAGAGACCACGTGCCTTTTTTTTCCTATGCCCTATCTCTAGGACTGTTGGTTTCATGGAAAACATGATATTGTCAAAAAAAAATCAGTTAGTTCCGCAGTAAGCTCACCTAAATAATTTGCCCCAAGTCTTGTAGTGCCATTGATGTGAACACATGATGCTTTCTCTTTTTTGTTTTTTTTACGTTGCATTTACGCTGAACATTTACCACTTGGAACTGCATCCTAAAGGCACGTGGTCTCCCAACTTTAACAGAATCTCCATATTTTCATACAGGTAAGCAATTTACCTGAACTATATATCCACTGTAAGTTTTTTTTAGGGGAATATATCCAAGTAAGAACCAGTCTTCAGAATTCAGATCATCGACCAACAGGTCTCAATTTTCTCGAGTCATTCATCCTCACATCGCCAATGGGCTGAACCAACGGTGATTTAATCCGGGACGGTAGTGAAGACCCAACAACCTAATGGGCCGGCATGGTGCGAGTCCACAGCCCGTTTGGCCCGGCCTAACGGAGATGCTAGGCTTGCGGGCGCGTCAAGCCTCTTCTCTGCTCTCCGCTATAAATCCGCACCACGTCCACGGCGCTGCTGCCCACAAAGGCAACTCCGCCACCACCCCACCCACTCCCCCAAAACCCCACTCCACTCCTCTCCGCCGGCGAGCGAGCAACCTCCGCCCGAGCTCCGGCGAGATGCATATCTTCGTGAAGACGCTGACGGGGAAGACGGTGACGCTGGAGGTCGAGAGCAGCGACACCATCGCCAACGTCAAGGCCAAGATCCAGGACAAGGAAGGTTCGTGCTTGCGTTCTCTGTGTCCATGAGCTGGCTCTCCGATCATAACCTCCTTTTCCTTCTTCTGCGGTTCACCGGGATGCCAGCGACCGGCCGGGTCCCCTGTTTCTTACTGCGTAGGTTCGAACTTGCGTTCGCTGTGTGCACGCGCTGGCTCTCCAATCATAACCTCCTTTTCCTTCTTCTGCGGTTCGACGGGATGCTGGCGACTGACTGGGCCCTTGTTTCTTACTGCGCGCTCTGCTCCCCTGTTTCGGTCCGTGGGTAAAGGTGCTTCTTTTGGCTACCGGTTTGGGTTTAGCCGTGCTTGTCGGAGCAGCAGGTGGCGCAAGAAATCTCTGCGCCTTAGTGTGGTGTTGTCGGTGCGGACATTGTTTTTTCGATTCTTGCTGTGTTTGCGTCGAAACAGAGCAAATCTACCTGGGCGATGCTTAAAAAAGGCTCCTTTTTTGGATCCGAGGAGGGACCAGGGGCGAGGGTTTGGTTTGGTTGTGCTTTGTTATTGCATTTCTTGGATTTCGGATAGATCCAACTCGAGAAAGATGTTGGATTTGGCTTCTCGTTGCGCTTCAGCAATTGGATTTGAACAAATCCCTGTTCCGAGTTTGGTTCCATCCTTTCTTTTCAAGAAATTTTTAAGTTTTCTCGAGGAACTTGCAAGAAAAAATTGGTGGGGTTCTGCGCAGGAACCGTGAGCACATATGCGTGGCGTGTTCTCTGTGTGTTTGCCTTGAGGGTGTTTTGCAGGGTTTTCTCAAAAACAAAATTGTGTTTCGCAGGCATCCCGCCGGACCAGCAGCGGCTCATCTTCGCCGGGAAGCAGCTGGAGGATGAGCGCACCCTGGCCGACTACAGCATCCAGAAGGAGTCCACGCTGCACCTGGTGCTCCGGCTCCGCGGTGGCGGCCAAGGCAAAGGTGGCACCTACCCCCTCATCGACCCCGGCCTCCTCCAGCTCGCGCTCAAGTTCCGCCAGTTCAAGATGATCTGCCGCGAGTATGAGCCCCTATCTAGCTTGCTATTTCAGTTTCTAGCTTGGTTACCACTGATCGCTCGTAGTTAATCCTGCGTCTTGGGTGCAATAATGCAGCTGCTACGCGCGCAACCCAATCAGGTCCAAGAACTGCCGCAAGAAGAAGTGTGGCCACAGCAACGAGGTGAGAAACTTGTTCAGTTACCCCCTGTAAACATCCCAAGCATTTGAGGCCTTAATTAGTTGCCTTGGCCTTATATCTTCTATGGTCTTGGTTGAAATCACTCATGGACCCATCATCTATTCATTTGGTTTTGGCCCTCGTCAATATTTTAGATGATTGTTTCAGAACTTATCTCCAAATATCAGTTTAGATGTTAGTACTGCAGCTTCCCGTTTCAGATTTGGACCATTTGGTTCTATCTTGTGTGCTGCGTAAGATCGGTATCATCTTTCCAACATTCAATTTAAGTTACTGGCGACTGGATAGTAAGGAACTTCAGTGAATGTTTGCTCAGGCTTTCATACTGTGATGTATCGTCTTTCCAACATCAATTTAAGTTAACTGATAATAAGGAACTTCATTGAATGTCTGCTCAGGCTTTCATACTGTGATGTATCATCTTTCCAACATTGGATTTAAGTTGTCGCAAAGGAATTTTAACTTTCCTTGTTTACCCCTTTCTTCTTCAGTGTTCTGTACATAGGACATATCATTGATGTTCATGGCTCTAATTCGTAGCCTCGGCCCTGTTCTTGTCTTAGTTCATCCATGGTTGCATGGACCAAGATCACTTGATTTTCGTAATGAATAGTTGAAGAATGACGATGCTTCTTTTAGTAAATTTGTGTTACTTTGCTAGGTGATCTTGGTAGCGTTGTGCTAGTTCAGACATTAATGGAGCTCACTCAACGTTTCCGTTTTAATTTATGCTGTGCCAGGCACAGTTTGTACTTTCTAAAGGTTTCTTGTATATGTTCTGCTAAATCCAAATCATCTTTCCATCTTAGCACAGTGTTTTCATCATGCATAACATACTGAATAGATATTTCTATTGTTGAATGCTAACGGACAACATGCTTATTAGATATCTCATTCTTTGATCTGATACTATTATTCAACTTTATTTTTCAGCTGAGGAAGAAAAAGAAGATGGTGGTCAAGAGGGACAGTTGAATCATCTATCTAGCGTCTCATCAGAGTTTGGAATCAATCAATATTAGTGTTGCTGGAATTTAACTTGTGTGCTACTTTAAAGCTCCTGCTGGAACAATTATGTGAGCACTGTCATGCAGGTTAACAAACTGCTAGTCCTAGTTCCTGTCGGTTGTTGAAACTTGATCGTTCTTATGTAATGCTATAAGGGCTAACATAGCATCGTGAAACCTAATTCTGTCTGGAATGAGCTCTTATTTGTTTTCTCTTGCTTTGTTTCATCCTTGAACTTCCCGGTGTTACCTGGATGAGTTCATTTGCTGGTCAAGTCTGCTCTGATATGTTCTCAGGAGTTGTATTGTTCCTATGGTAGCATTGCGATTTTGGGTGACAATCTTGGATTTGCACAGTTTCGGTTGATGAGAAAACCATTGCTGATATTATCTTGCATCAATCTGCGCATCCCAGCATATGGTGCGTTCACTTTACTGACTAGTGCTCATTTGATTGGTCTTATTCTGTGTGTTTCCATTTCTTGGTGTGCTCGCCCAGTGAACTCTATTATATGGATGGATGTTACTCTACAGTCTAGACCCATTCTGTTCGTTTAGTAGTGTGCTTACCCATTATTTTGTCAGTACTCAGTACGGTGGTCTAGGTTCCTCTGTTTCAAATTAATCGTTGTTGATGGAGCATACTGCTACAACCTAAGCATATCCGGTGTGAAGTCTAAAATGATCTACCTGCTCTACTACATTTTTTTCCTCTTTCTGCCTGAACTTTGCTTCGTGTCACCTGGGGTAGCTGACCAGGATACTCTACAGTTTAACCAGCATTTCGATTACGAGATTACCCTTCTCAATGTTATCATCGTGACTTAGGCCACTATCTTTCAATGGCAGTTCGATGGAGTCGGATTCATGAGCCTATTCAAAGGATTTTGCATGTTCTTGGAGCTGGAGATGGGATTTTTAATGGGGTTGCTTTCGACGTCGGTCATCCTGTTGCTGATGAAGAGTGGCCTATGGGCTCTGACAAGAGTGAGCTTCGGCCATGGCGATGCCTCAATCTTGTCTAAAAATAGAGCAGGAGATCAAGAGATCGACACACAGTAACGAACTGAAAACCGAGATATTCGCGGGTAACAAACTTACCTGTCAACCAGACATCTCCAGCATTCACACAATCTTCCTCTTCCTCAGCGGCCAGCGAACCCCACGTCCAAATCAATCACCGCCGCGTGCCGGCGACTGAGAGACGACGCGTCCTTCCGACCAGGGCGGCACTGTGCGTGCGTGCAGCCGTGATCATCGATCGTAGGACCGGAGCTGGGCGGGCAAGATGAGCATGATCGACATGCTGACCCGGGTGGACGCCATCTGCAACAAGTACGACAAGTACGACGCCGACAAGCACCGGAGCGACGGTGCCGCCGGCGACCCGTTCTCCCGCCTCTACGCGGCCATCGACGAAGAAATCGACGCCGCCCTCGAGGTTTTGCTGAATTCTCGATTTGTCATCTTACACGCTTGCGTTTAGGATAGATTGGTGCCCCCATTGCTTGATCCTTGATCCTGGAACACCGAACTTATCATGACGTGGTGGATTTTGTTCAGAAATCGGAGAGGGCCGCGAGGGAGAAGAACCGGGCGGCGGCAGTGGCAATGAACGCCGACTTGCGGCGGACCAAGGAGCGGCTCCAGGACGAGGTGGTGAAGCTCCATAGGATTGCCGCCAAGAAGGTAAGGCTCGATCATTCTTCTGTACAGTTAATCATCGTTGACATCAAACTGTTGACAGGATTTGATTATTTTTCATGCAGCAGCCTTTTTACTTCGAAACTGAATTCGCCGAATTGCTGACAGAAATTTGTATACATGAGCACATGCAGGTGAAAGGGCTCTCGGCAGAGGAGAAGGCGTTACGGAGTGATCTGATAGCAGCACTGCCCCACAGGATCCAGTCGATCCCGGACGGCGGCGCGGCAGAACAGCACGGCGGCAGGAGTGCCGGGAATGCTCGGCCGGGGATCAAGCTCAATTCTTCAGGTTTCCTTTCCCTCAAAAAAACATCCGTGCAGTTGAAATTTGTAGAAAAGTCAAAGAGACTGTTGAAAGGACAAATTCCTATGGTCCAGATATAGCACTAAGTTCACATCAAGATTGCACCATGTCTATGTCAGGGGAATTATATTCTCAATATGGCAACGAAATTACTCAAATATAGGGAATCGGTCGCAAATTTTATCTTCAGGAATTGAATGTCTGAAAGAGTTGGCAATGACCATGTTTAGCTTTCGTCAATCAAAATGCAGCTGAAACTTTTGATGAGGGGTACTACCAAACCAGTGAAGAATCGGAGCAGTTCAGAAGAGAGTACGAGATGCGGCGTATTAAACAGGCAAGTTTCCTGGTCACGTAAACATTTCCTGAACAAATGCATCTCTTAACCTCATAGGTCTAACAATAATTCATTAACATTAACTCATCACTCATGAAAACTTCTGCTCTGTTTGATCCAGAAAACCATACATAACTTCTCAGATGTGCTGTGCAGGATGAAGGCCTGGACTTCATCTCTGAAGGTTTGGACACACTGAAGGATCTGGCCGAGGACATGAATGAGGTTTGTCGCAAAATTCATACTGCTTATATATGATGCATTGCTACTTCTCTGATTGCATTGAGTTGAGTTTGCATGCATAATTCTGCAGGAACTGGATCGGCAGGTTCCTCTGATGGATGAGATCGACAGTAAGGTCAGCTTCTGCTGTGTAGCACAATCCTTGTTTTGATTTTGTCTATGGTCGAAAATTCAAGTGGATTTGCACGTACGTGGTTTTTGCAGGTGGATAAAGCTAACTCGGAGCTCAGAAAGACAAATGTCAGACTGAAACAAACTGTCAACCAGGCGAGTTGCTCATAAATTCTTGTTCAATAGCGACCTCAGTTTTTGTGAACATTTTCTCAACTCCGCTGAAAGATCTGGGACATCTTTTGCACAGTTTCGATCTACTAGGAACTTCACAATTGACATCATCTTGATTTGTGTAATTCTCGGCATTGCAGCGTACCTCTACAAGTAAGAAGTGCATAGATTACTACATCTTAATTTCATGGTCTGCTCATCTGATTAATATGTTCTTCATTTCTTAATGCAGCATACTCAACCAGTGAATCTTTGTAGCCCCTTCGTCACCTGTGCAGGTCCTGCAGGAACGATATGTATAATATGTTCTACTAACTATACCGATCAAATTACTTGTTCCGCATGTTGCTTAGATGTAATGTTATGATCAGTTGATCAGAAAAGGGATGATCTATCCATGCTGAGGCCAAACAATATATAATCTTTTTCGGCAGCAATAATTTTTTTCTAGTCATTTGTTTTTGCATATTGTGTATTTTTATGCACTGCTCAGGCGGTCAAGATACTAAACATATAAAACGGGTGGAAAATACAGAGCCGTATGAGCAGAACACCTGAAATCATAAACTGAAACAGCAATCTACCACGAATCCAAATATAAAAATCAAATGTATACAACAACCACCAACATTCTTGGGCAAAGTCATACCACCAACCAGGAAAACTGTTAAGTCATACCGCCAACCAGGAAAACTGTTACAGTTTTGCACCATATCAATCTCCGCAGGCCGGTCTAGTATACTCTCTACTCTTGCAAGATTCCAAAGAACACACAATGCATACGGCATCAATTTGTGTCAAACACAAGATGCTTGGTTAAAATTCAATGGGGCTCACAAGGCATCTGAGTTCTCATCGGTTCACTGGTCACCTCATCTTGTAGTACTGTGTTCTTGATACCTTGCACCTATGCCCATTTAGGGAGTACTTGAGCTTGATGTCAATGTCCCGAGGGTTCTTTTTATTGGGTGTGACCGTCATGCTACCAGACAGGGTTTCCCCCTCACAGACAGTTAATACGTCCTCAAGATATAGAACAGTTTGCTTCCAGTGAGTGGCTTTTGATCTCGGACCTGCAAGGAGCCAAGGAGGAATATTAAATGAGTTGTGCTCACCAAACGGCTTAAATAAAATATACGGTACATTGTATGTGAAAGTTGAGAAGAAGATGAACCTGTTGAGAAGCCCATCATCTTGTGGCATTTACTGAACGACACATTAAAGTACGCAACAAGAGCATGAATGTAATCATTCCGCTCTGCTACCAGCTTAAATGGTACAGTAAATGACGCATCTCCTGGTGTCATTTTGGAAATATCCATAGTCTGAAATACATATATAAGAATGATTTAAGCTAAAATATAGTTAAACAGAAAATAATGGAATCAATATACTATAAGATTGAGGCATTCAAATACCTTGAGTAACTGGCAGTTCGTGACAATCTGATTTGCATCCACAGTATCTACAAGTGGCTCCATCATCGCCTGTTTCTTTATGCAGCTCATATCAAAGCCATATACATTGTTCCAAACTACAAAAAATGTAAACAAAGGCATCAGAGAGATTCCAAATATAACTCGCAACTTTGTAAACAGTAATCCAGGAGAGCAAGACGGGTGAATAAGACCGTGCATCATGTGCCACTGAACTTACATTCAATTTTGTCTTCTTTGTATTCTGCATCTTCAATTGCAGTAAGATGCAAAGAGGCTTTGTCTGGCAGAACAACACCATCATCAGCCTACATACAAATAGCACAAACCATAAGCTACAGTTCCCAAAAGATCAAATACGGTCCAAAAAACATAGAAGAACAGTTCAGAAAGTCATAGCAGACCAAAGAGTATTTTTGTAGTTACAGTCAGAAAATAGAAGACATACTATCTACAGTGAACAAAAAAAGCGAACATTGTAACTGTGAAGGGTTACTTACAAGCCATTTATCACGTGCATATAAAACAGTGTTCAACATATTTTCGAACAGGAGGAAATAACCCATCCACTCCGAGATTATTACATCCACTTTTGGGACAGGAAGCTCAATCTCTTCCACTTTCCCTTTTATTACAGTTATGACTGCACAGAGGAAAAAAAGGTTAATGATAGAGCATAACCCAATAGGCATGGCATGTAGAAATAGAATAGATAATAATCAAATACATGGCAGTAACTAACCATCAGCATATCCATTTGTTTTTACAATTTCCTTTGCCATGTCTGCCATCTGGGAACATTCAATCTGTAAAAGAAAGAACAATACGAGATATGAGCAACCAAAATGATTGATAGCCGCAAGTGTTTTTACAAGACATCAAAATGACAGACAGCCAATGATTAATAAGCCAAGGGTAAAATGAAATAATCCCTACAGAAATATCAACTTTTAAACTGCATGTTGACAATACAGGATATTGCAAGCCTTTTGCTTTAAAAAATGAAGACATACTTGCGCTAGTTATCAAAATGAATATCAAAATTTACGAAGAACAGACAGCATTAAGGAAAATGTAGGCTTTTCTAAAACTTTAAAGTGAAAAAAAATGTGTGCATCAGATCAGCCAATGGTAAGTATTTTTTGTGCTTTCAAAATAATATATGGATAGGACAACTTACTTCAACCTAATTAGAGATCACTAAATTCCCATAATAGTGAAATGAAAACACAAAGTAAAAGTCAGCCAACTAACCGCATAAACATGCTTAGCTCCTGCTTTTGCACAGAATAGTGAAAGAATTCCAGTTCCAGCACCAACATCAAGGACTATTTTGTCCTTGAAAAGAAAACCATTCTGGGTGATAACATTCTGATAAGATTTTGTCCGAACAACATCTTTTAGCATTTCCTGCAGTCAACACACGAAAATAATTGGCACCTCCACTATAAAGTATCCTTACTCTGAATATTACAAACAATCAGAAAGTGTTGACAATTGCTTGTGAAATGTGATGCCATTAAGCCAACACAAGTAAGGTTTCTTTCATAATCACTTACTTCGTGAATACCTGCAAAACAATAGGGGTGCAAGCGTGAGTAACTCTTCTTACACAGTTAGCTAATCAAATGAAACATAACATGACAGGTAAAATACTAAATACAAACAATAGCAGAAATAAATGCAATGTGAAAATACACAAGAGACAGATCATGTGCTAAAAAACATCATCGATACAAAAGGAACTGACAAAACAGAAGTTACGGAAAGCAAAATCTCACGATCAAGTCAGATGAAAAAAGAAATACTGTCCTGTTTTATTGTCTCTGCCTGAGGGGGTACTAGCACCTTATGATGTTTGATCCCCACCCCCCCCCCCCCCCCCACAAAAAAAAAGAGCTTCAGGAGGGCACAAGACTTCACTGGCTACCATCCATAGTCCATACAACTAATAAAACCCAGTTAAATATATTCAAATGAACGAAATGATGTTTCTTTGTTCCTTTTTCACCCATACAGCATTATACTGACCAAATTCAATACATCTGCAAGACAACAGCTATGCATTGACCAACTAGTGAGTGATCACAACTAACTAGCAAGTAATCAGTAAAACACTTTTCAGCCAAGGAACAACTAAAGTCAAATTTCCACAGCTTAATGCGGCTACCAATGAAGCCAAATTCATGTGTGGTGACTATTAATTCAAAAGTTAATATTCATCACTAGTTCTGATATACATTATGATGATCCAACAGACTTTCAGGCACAGGGGAATCCTAACGTCAATACAGAAACAGCAAAAATTAGTTTCTACTAAAGGTGAACAGAGTTTTTATGTCGCACTACATTGAACAGCATAGCTTATCCTGCGCAAGCATCAAATCCGCAACTAAAAACCAAGAATCTCCCAGCACATACAACAATACCAACAAATACAACATTTTTCCCGCTCCATAAGACACTCAAGATTCAGTTTTTCTATTGCGGTGAAGAGGATGAAAAATAGCGCCTTTCTGAAATCGAACAGCCCGTACCGAAGTGGGAGTAGGAGTCGAAGTAGTAGTCGGCGCTGGTCTTATCATTGCCAATGACCTCCTCCGCCGCCTCATCCCCTTCCGCGTCGGGGATCTCCTCCACCTCCATGTGTGACTCCTCGCCCTCCGCCGCCTCCTCGTCGGAGCCCGCCAGCCCGCCGTTGGCGTCGCGGTTGCCGCCCGTGCGCCGGTCCATCTCTCTATCTCTCCGGCGGGTGTGGCGGTTCCGGTGGCGCGCCGCAAAGCAGGGGAGGGGAAGCTAGGGTTTTGAGAAGAGGGAAGGGTTTGGCGATGCGAGGTTTTATAGCCACGGTGGCATAAATATCTTGCCCACATATAAGGGAAGATTAGCAAACGGCGTGGAAGACGGAGTCAGAACTGGACTCCACCGCTCAGTGACACTGTCGAGTCACAATCGCCTGCGCCTTTCTTGTTTCTTCCTTGTAACGGTTCGGTTACCTCACGTGTTCCTACTCCGGTGTCGCTGCTAAAAGCCTCGAGTTCGTCGGCCGGTGGCTGCATCCAGTGCACGGCGAGTAGGGCTGGGCAGGGGCAAGATCCGCGCCGCCGGGGTCTAGAATGTGTGACACGAGTAGAAAACAATTCGACCGGGTATTTGGGCAAGAATTAGAGCGGTTTGCCTGAACATTTTGTCAGCTATTGGACTCAAGCACAGGGCACCGTCAAAAGCTTCATTTTGACAAAGATGAAACACACAATTTTGCAAAATAGAGCGATAAATGCATGCTGCCGTCTGCTACCGTGTCAATTTGTTCGAGAAGGAGAGAACTTTACTAATTGCAGAGTGCATACTTACTCTTACTTGGTACAGAGTACAGACCCACACCTAATGGTCAGAATCTCCGCATATCACTGCACAAGTTGAAGCAAAAAATCTGAAAATGATGCATCCTTCAAACTTTTGCAGAAGCAACCTACGCCATAAGTCTGCTTCCCAATTCTACACCCTCACTCTGAACCCAGCCTAATCTGCGCAATGTACAAAGCTGAGACGTCTACATCCATTTCCACTAGGAGCAGGGTGCCAAAGTAACACGAAAGCAGCTAATTAGATAACGAGTGGTAATGAGATTTGCTGGATTCCAGTAAGACTGACTTCAAATGTCAATGCAGAGGCTTTTGGAGTGGCTCTAACATTGCTTCTTCTGAATACCAATGCAAACTTTTCTGATTTTTCACCCCACCACCGATTCACGAATCGCAAGCCGTCTCGAATTTTGGCACGGAAGCTGTCAATTGCTTGTCTTCTGCTCACACGAACAATGCCTTTCGTTTTTGAGAAATGAGCGAAAAAAGAAGAAGGTTGTGTTCGGCTCTACTTGGTTGCGTGAGGGCCAGAAACTTTCAGAACGGAATCGACCAACTGAACTTAATTTCCCCAACAACCGGTCCTGTGTTCCCTATCCCCTGCTCTGTTTCTTCCACCTTCAGGCTCCATCTCTCTCTGATCCTTCTCCAAAGAGCTTTTGATCATCCAGTTCCGATTCGTGTGTTCCAATTGGCCACGTCGAGATCGCGGCACAGCAAAGGGCGAAAGAGACGTGGTGACGGTGCCACTGAAGAAAGGCAACAGACAAGACTGTGTGAGCCGCAGCATCTCAAAACCCCAACCTTTCACCAAGCCGCG
>LAPY01000298.1:172351-192879 GCA_000970635.1 Eragrostis tef | reverse complement strand
CGCCCCCCCCCTCGCCAGGGGCACGGCCGTGGCTTGCCGCCGTCGTCGACTGCTGAGAGCTGTCAGGGTGAGAGAACGCAGCTACTTCGCCGTGCGGACGTCTTGTACCTGTCCATACTCCTCCAATCTCTCCTCGGCGCTCTGTGCTGCCCATCTGCAAACGCATCGGCTTCGGTGCCAGCGCTCGCCATGCCGGCGCGGCTAGGGGTAGGCAAAAAAAACCGAGACCGAAAGCCCAAAACCGAAAAAACCAAAACCGAGCCCGAAATGTCCGAAATTCCGGGCTTTGGGTACTAGATCGAGCATTGAACTCGGGTAACCGAACTATTTCAGTCCGGTTCGGGTACCAGCCACGGGTACCCGATAACCCGAACTAATGAAGCGCATGACCAATGGCCTATTACCTCACGCTCAGCAACAGGCCCACCAAACTCTTCCCAGCCCACTACGTAGCTAGCTAGCTATGCCTCACCTTGCAGCTACGCAGAGCCTGGCAGAAGAAAATCCATCGCTTCAGTTGCCTTGTACACGCCGCCGCCACCGTCGCTTCAGTTACGCATGCGCATCGACGCCACATCACCAGTTCGCCACCGCCTTCGACGACCTGCGCCGCCCAGCACCGCGTCGATCGCCTGAGCTGGAGCCTCGACCAGGAGGAGCCGTCCCCACACCCGGAGTCGACCAGCCTGAGCAGCAAAAACACCACCGGCACCTCAACTAGCCCAAACCCGTCCTCGTTCACCACGGATTCAAGATGATCTCTGCAATCTTGTAATGTATGCCCTCTCGATCCCGTCGGTTTCTGGCTGCAATTTGTATGTGCTGAAATATTGGGTAGTTTGGGTATGACCAAGGACCGAACCGAATTTTTGGTACCCGAAATTTTCGCGTTCTCAATATTCCGTCGCATGTTTGGGTATCAATTCTAAGAAACCGAATTTCTGAGAAACCGAAATAACCGGACCGAATTTTCGGTTTTAGCCGAATGCCCACCCCTAGGCGCGGCAACACAACCGCCATAGCCTGCGTCGAACGCTCGCCAATGGTGGATGGTTCTAGACCAGATAACGCGGCTCCGCTTCGCTGGGCACTCACGGACCTCCGGTGGAGATCATGGCTCTGCGTTCTCTGTCCATGGACAAGGCCGGACGGTTAATGTCCACGGCGGCGACCGACGACGATGTGTTATCACCGGTGCCGGGGCTCGCTGCGAGGATGCCAACTAGTTCATCGCGGAACGGACGAGCGCTAACCTTATCCTCCGCTTGTAGTTGAGACAGGGCGACCATGGTGGCCCCCTCTACGGTGCCCCTTAAGTGCAGAGAAATGCAGGGCAATCGAGAGGAGAGCGATGTGAGATATCTCTGGAAGCACGAGATAAACCGCAAGCCAGGCACACAACTGTGGGATGATGATAGCAGGGAACTTAAGCAAGATTATAGAACTTCTGTAACTCTGAGGAAACTCCTGGCGTCTCCAAACTGAAATGGCCATGGCATCGAACAATTGATTTCCTCCGGATTTTGGCAGTTTCAGACCACCTTTCCAGCTACAAAGATTTGTCACTCCTGAAACTATAAATGGCTGAAAATGTTTGCATGATGCTAGAATAGGTGATGTTGCATTTGGTTTTTTGGTTAGGGTCTATCATGGAAAACTGTATTGTAAAACAGTCACAAAGTGTTCTTGGAGTCTTAAATATTAATGTTCCGTAAGTTATTATTGGCAATATGGAGTAGCCTTGTTCAGATATGAAAAAAATCGATTCTTCATGAACACAGTGGAATCAGAATTATCTCCTTTACAAATATTCCACATGACAGACTTGTTGAATAGTGATGGTCACAAATCATCATAGGTCATAACCAGCACAGCTTATACATTCTAGCTCTAGCTCAAAAGAAAATGATAATATTTGGCCAAACAAGAAGAGTCATATAATGTGCCTGCCAACATAAAAGCCTGTGAGATTGAGGCAGGCCTAAATGGCACCAACAGCTCTGAATTTTTGTTGCTTGATTGCAACTGCAAGACATAGTTCCATTAGTGAAATGAAATCGTCGTACTCAGCAACTAATCAAACTATTTCCACCGATTACACAAGAATCACATCTCACGAATCACTAATCAAAATTTGAATCGTCTTCAACAGTACGGCATCTTGGAGCAGGGGCTACAGAGCACGCGTTACTTTCATACACCAAGCAGCGCCAAAACCTACAAGCACAAGTCCGTCCACGTCCAGGCCTAGCCCGCCATGGCTGGCTGCTCGAGGTCCACCAATGCGGCTGCTCATGTGGCGTAGGACAGGCCGTTGTGGCGAGCAGCCTGAGCGACGGCTGCTCTGCTCGTGCGGCGAATCGCGCCAATGCATCTCTGATCTCCCCTCCTGAAATTGCTACGGAATTTAGATGAATTCGGACAGGAATTGATCAAGGCAAGAGTATGGCGGCACACTGCGATCCTGGCGAGGAGGCGGGCGGGCAGGGGGCGAGGAGGAGCCGATGGAGAAGAGAGGCGACTGAACCAGGAGGCTTTCGTAAATATTTGCGATCCAGATATTTGCATCTAACCACCCAATTTGGATCGCGATCAATAGTCGCGATCCAAACCAGGGGTTGTTCTGCAAATAGTTGGATCGCGGCTATTCATCGCGATCCAATTCAGGGGGCTTTCTGCAAATAACCGCACCAGCAGTCCCCGGCGCCCGCCGCCATGCGCCTCGCGCTCCTCTCCATATAATCTACGCGCCAAGCTAATCCCAAGAGGGACGAGGCTCCGTCGGCGTCCACGGTGCCGGTGGCTGGAGACGGTGAGCCGGCCATGTCGCTCGCCCATTGCCATGGCCTGGCTCGCGCGCTTCTACCTCGCGTCCCGCCTCCCGCACCTCGCCCTCCAGCTGTTCGGCACGATGCCCGTCGGCTCCGTCGTCACCTACAACACCATGATCTCCGGGCTCATGCGGAACAGCCTCGTGGCTGAGGTGTTCGACTGAATGCCCGGCCCGGATAAGGTCTCCTGGACAGCGCTCATCAACCGGTGCGTCAAGAACGAGCGCCACCACGAGGCCGTCGAGTTGCTGGACGGCGTGGATCCGGACTACGACACGTTGATAGCCGTCGTCTCGTCTCGTCTCTGCCTGCGCCGAGGTCGGCGCGCTCGGGGTGTGAGTGCAGTGCACCGTTTCGTCGTCTGTCGTCAGGCAGGGGCCGGATCGAGCGCAATGTCCGCGTCGCTAACTCGCTGTTCGACATGTAACGCCCTCGTGACTGAGGAGGTGTTCGGCAGAATGCCTCGTGGCTGAGTTCCTGGAACTCGATGATCGTTGGGTTGGCGTGCTCACGGCCTGCAGCCACGCCGGCCTGACCGAGCAGGGGCTGAGGTACTACGACCTCTTGACGGCAGAGTACAGCGTCGCCGCCGCGAGGATGGAGCACTACGGGGGCGTGCGTGGTCGACGCGCTTGGCCGCGCCGGGCGCCTCAACGAGGCCATGCGCGCTGTGCAGACCACGCCGATGCGGCCGAGCGAGGTGGTGCTCTGAGCTCTCGATCCTCGCGGGACGCGGGGTGCCGGATGCACGTACGGGGACGTGGACAAGGCCGAGGTGAGCAGCTGAGGCAGCACCTACGTATGGTGGTGACGCCGGCCAGGCCAACTACGTGCTGCTCACTGCTGTGCAAGTAAACCTACCCGTGATCATCGTGTGTTTTTTTGGTCTGATCATCTCCCACTGTGGCTTTCGGAGGTGGCAGCCAAGGATTGTAATCCTGTCTCTACTAATGAGTAAAGCTCTTGTGTTTGCCCTCAAAAAAAAAATATAATTGGCTTTTGTCCTTGTCCTTGGGCACGAATATGAAGAAGAAGTGAAAAAATGCGGATGAACAGAAAACAAAGTGGAGAGAGATAAAGATAAAAGTGTATTGAAAAGTGAGAAACGTGTCTTGAAAAGTAAGAATGCCAAGTATTTTTTAAAACAACTTTCAATTGAGTCAAACTTTCAAAACATATGAGCAACATGTCATCACAAGATGCGTAGTTTGTACATCAAGACCGCGATTTGTTGCTTAAAATAACTATAAAGAGACAGAGCTATACAAAGAATTTGCAAAGCTTTTGTCCAACTCACCATTTTGTTATTGGACCAAAGCACTAAGAAATCAGGTAAAACGTACGTGATCCTAGATGGAGGCTTAACATTTGAGCTGGGATATCAAGGCCCTTTTTGTTTGTAATTGTGATTCTAAGAATTCAGCTTTTGATTGTGGATTGTAGAATCTGAGATTGTTAAAATTTGGAGGACAAAATCTGGAGGGTGTTTGTTTGTCTGGATTCTACAATCCAACTTATACATCATTTTAGTCACTTACAGTGGGGTCACAGTAGCAAATGGGTAAATATTTCTGCCACAATCCAGCAAAAGCTAGTCCTGAGCAGATTGTGGATTCTGCCGTGCAGACCACGCCGATGCGGCCGAGCGAGGTGGTGCTCTGAGCTCTCGATCCTCGCGGGACGCGGGGTGCCGGATGCACGTACGGGGACGTGGACAAGGCCGAGGTGAGCAGCTGAGGCAGCACCTACGTATGGTGGTGACGCCGGCCAGGCCAACTACGTGCTGCTCACTGCTGTGCAAGTAAACCTACCCGTGATCATCGTGTGTTTTTTTGGTCTGATCATCTCCCACTGTGGCTTTCGGAGGTGGCAGCCAAGGATTGTAATCCTGTCTCTATTAATGAGTAAAGCTCTTGTGTTTGCCCTAAAAAAAAAAACTACGTCCTGCTGTCCAACATACGTACGGCCGAGTTACAGCGCCGTACGTGGAGATAAGTACGGCGACGTCCACGAGTTCGTGTCCGCCGATCGATCGGTCACATCCGCAGGCCGGGGAGATTAGCCATTATGATTCCACATCCCCCGGTAGCAGCACAGCGTTCAGCGTTTAGGCAAACTCAACATCCGATCTACAACTTAGCAAAGCATTCTCATGAATTTTGAATTGATAAAAATCCATCAAACAAAGGGACTAACAGTAATCCGATGCAACCGGCAAATCTGTCAGGTATATCCAAACAAGCAACTGACTAATTATTAGCTGATTAACAATTAGTCAACTAACAAATCAGGGACAAACTAATCGCAAAAAAAAGGCAGGGACAAACTTTTAGTCTCTTAGATCCAAATAGGACCTTAATCAAACATTTGAGGAGAATTAGCGTGATGGTTTTTATTCTTTCAATTGATTAAACAAAACTCGTATCTTTTTATTCCATAAGATTCGTAGTAACATTACTCTCCATCACTGTGAGGAGAGAGCACCTGCGAATTGCTGGTGCTATGATGGCATACGTCTTTGCATTCTTGTATTGTATTGAAGCATTCAATTCCTCGGAGGTAGCAGCAGAAACAGCCTTTGCATGGTCGAAATAGTTTCTTCAGGCATACAGTTATATGAGGAAACTTCTCGCTTCCCAGCTGATCGAGCGTTTGCGCTGCAAATAAATACAAGTGTTGGTCCAGATAATGAATTCCTCAAATTAGCAACTCGAATTTCAAACAACTAGATGGGTCGTATGCGGTGTTTACAAAGTACAAAACCATTCTGCATATATATAAACTATATAAAACATAAATTTGTTCCAGTTCAAAGAAAGATTGCTTGGGGTGCACTTACACTGTGAAAGATCCATGAAACATCCAATGATGACTATAGATTGTACGATGACGCCCGTGCTTCGCCCCATAACGAACAAGCTTCGTGGGATACGGTGTTGTGCCTGAATAATTTGGAGTAACTTGGTTTCTTTGTGGTGATCACCTTCGCCTGCAAGGTTCATATATAAAGAGAGGTATAATAGTTATATTTTTTTGCCAGAAATAATACTAGACTTCGATAGACGCAATATATCACGCAGGTAATCAAACTATCCATACCCCTATGAAAACTTTCCAGTAGGGCACGTCCAGTACTATATATGTATACCCAGACAGAAATAAGCCCAGGAATTCTTTTCCAAACGATGAATGCTTCATCAGCCTCCAATGTAGGCAGGCGTGAAAAGAACCTTCTTTTTTTTTAACGATGAAAGCTTAATATTTGCATTAATAAACCGCCCTATTGTCTATGTATCTTTTCGTATCTAAACTAATAAAGAATCAATTATCCTGAAAATATTTTTCACCCTTTGATAGAACCCCACTTCACTTGTACATCCACCATTAATCTAAATCAACCCTATTTAATCTACCGTCAAATCTTGTGCGCTGGGATCACCGAAATATTTAGCGTGACGCCCAGCGTCATTGTAGGTATTTTTAATCTGACGCTGCGACTGATTTTATCACCGAAGAATTCCTGTTTACCAGTCATGTTGATTTGCTTTCTTTTTTACGCAATGAGGTTACCAAATTGACTCAGGATCCGCCAGCCAGGCCCGCGATGGCGCTCACGTTTCCTTCTCTCTCCGTATTTCGATCCAAATCTTTCTCCGCGGCCGTAGCAGATGGTGTTGGCGATTCAGCGATGTCAATTCTCTCCTCTGCTGGCGGCGGCGAGCCGAGGGTGCGGCCACTGCCAATTCATCGTTGAGGCAGTCATCTCTGCCCGAGAGCCTCCTCCCAAGCGCCCTTCCCTCCCACCCTCAAGATGGAGAGCCCTTGCTCTCGCGGTTGCACGGCGCGGTGCGTACTGGGGAGTGCATCAATGGGCACGTGCTACGACGTCCACTACCCCGGCTGTCGGCCATTCCCATCTCTGCACGTTCGCTGCGGCCTTGGACTGCTGACCGACGACATCCCCATTCTCGCCAAGTGGCCATGTAGCTACTGTATTTGGTGGCCGTGTCTATAGCTTGATCTTGCTCGGCGTCCATTCACCGTCGAGCCCGAACAGCTGCCAACGGGATGCACTAATCTGACATCATTCCTCGCTCTTTAATTTCTAGCTACAGATCATTCCTCGCTATCAGATAAGTGTTGTATTGTAGCTGGTAAGCCATTGTGATTTCACATCATGATGTAGAGTTGCCTAAAGGGATGTCACTTCAGTATGTTTGATCAGCACCATCAATGTCGACAATCAATCAGGCATGGATCATTCGAACGCTCTATTCTGCAGACTGCAAGCACTATCTTTGCTCCAGTGTTCGGCACCAAACAAAAGACAGTAACTAAACAAGCATGTCATCCAAACATCAGATGTATGATTTAACCCGATTGATGAAAAAGAAGAGTACTGTTAAGCTGATTGATTATTCCGTACATTAGATGCCTTGTTGCTTCCAATGCATATAATTTTGGACGGTAAAACTGCTCAATAATTAAACAAGCTTGTATCTTCTTGGAACCATCCTTTCGATTGATGAACCCAAAAAACAAAAGTACTATCATTAACCTTATTCATGATTTTATCAAACATGATCAGGTGCATGGTTGCTTTCAATGCATATAATTAAACAAGCATGTATTATCTTGGAACCATCCTTTCGTTGGAACATGGTGTCCATATGTTACATTCCAAGATGGGACATTATGAAATTCAACGGCCGGTCTTTTTGACCTGACATTCAACGGCCGGTTATCCTACAATCAACACAAAACCATAAACATTTGCGGATTGAGACTCCTTATGATTGACCTTTCATGTTGTCCCGTAGTATATACCTTTACTCGCAAGCAAAGTGGAGCAACAAGTAACATTATCCTCCGCAATTAACAATGTTTGCTTCGTCATGCATGACCCTATCACATTGGAATATCAGCACTCTTTTGTACGGTAATGTACCACTATACTCAACTTCTATATAAAGTGATGCTAAATGGACTAACCTAAGAGCACCCCCAGTATTATTGGCTTAGCACAATCCAGATAGCAAAGTCTGAAACACCTGCTACCGAGAGTGTACCAACGAAGAACTACGGAAGCTATGGCTCAAGCAAAACATGAGGAGCAAAACAATGGTGATCTGGGTCGTCGTAGCCACTTTCTTGTTGTGGCTTACGGCGTCCAAGGCCACCTCAATCCAGCACGGACTTTGGCCCGTCGCCTCGCTCGTACTGGTGGCTGCACCGCCACTCTCTCGATTCCAATTTTTGGCTACCGTCGCATGTTCTCCTCCCACAAGAACTCTTCTGAGGAGATCATCAACGATGGTGTCATCTCCTACATCCCCTACTCCGATGGCAAAGATGATGGAAGTTGGCCCATGAACTCAGAAGAGCGTACACAAAGCCGTGAAGCAACCTTCAAAAGTCTCTCTGCTATAATCAATCGCTTCGCCTCAAGTGACCAGCCAATAACATGCATGATTTGCACCCTTAACATGCCAGTAGTTGCTGAAGTAGCTCGTGAGCACAGGATTCCACTCGCTGTCTATACGGCGTCCAAGGCCATCTCAATCCAGCACGGACTTTGGCCCGTCGCCTCGCTCGTACTGGTGGCTGCACCGCCACTCTCTCGATTCCAATTTTTGGCTACCGTCGCATGTTCTCCTCCCACAAGAACTCTTCTGAGGAGATCATCAACGATGGTGTCATCTCCTACATCCCCTACTCCGATGGCAAAGATGATGGAAGTTGGCCCATGAACTCAGAAGAGCGTACACAAAGCCGTGAAGCAACCTTCAAAAGTCTCTCTGCTATAATCAATCGCTTCGCCTCAAGTGACCAGCCAATAACATGCATGATTTGCACCCTTAACATGCCAGTAGTTGCTGAAGTAGCTCGTGAGCACAGGATTCCACTCGCTGTCTATTGGATTCAACCGGCAATCACTCTTGCCGCCTACTACCACTACTTCCACGGGTACGATGAACTCATCCTCCCACGTGTCAATGAGCCAACATCTGAGGTGAGCTTTCCTGGCCTCCATCCTCTTAAAATTCGTGACATGCCAACATTCTTCACCGAAAGTAAGCCCAGTGAGCTTTCCAAGACAGTTATGCAAGCACTTCGAGAATTATTCCAGCATATGGATCAACAAAGGCCAATGGTTCTGGTAAATACATTCACTGCTTTGGAAGACGTAGCACTAAATGCAATTAAGCCATATATGGATGTCTTTGCCGTAGGACCTGCAGTTCCTCCTGATGCGCTACAAGTAAGTGAAGCACAGATTCATCTTTTTAAACAAGATGAGAAAGACTACATTGAGTGGCTCAATGTACAATCAGAGAAGTCTGTAGTCTACATATCCTTTGGGAGCTTGCTAACATATACAAAGAGACAAGTGGAAGAGATCGCGTATGGCTTACAAGAGTGCGGGTGGCCATACCTATGGGTGGTGCGCAAAGAAGGGTGTGCGGAGGAGGTAGATTTATTCTTGCAGGAGCTAGAGGGGGGCAACGGGATGGTGGTAGGGTGGTGTGACCAGCTGCAGGTATTGTCTCATCCATCGGTAGGGTGCTTTGTCACTCATTGTGGATGGAACTCCACTGTAGAGGCTATAGTGGCCGGTGTACCAATGGTAGCTGTGCCAAGTTGGTCAGATCAGCCACTAAATGCACATTTGGTAGAGACTGAGTGGAGAGTGGGCGTTAGAGCAGAACGTGACGCAGAAGGGATCCTAACAAAGAAAGAACTTGTGAGATGCGTGGAGTTACTAATGGTTGGTAGTGAAAAAGCAACGAAGATAAAGGAAAATGCTACTAATTTGAAGAAGCAAGCACGAGATGTTGTAGGAACAAGTGGCCTCTTGGAAATAAGCCTTCGAGGTTTCATTAAGAGAACACAGGATCTAGAAAGAGACGTCAACAAATAATTGTATCAACATCTTGAGATTGTACAACTTGGTCCATCAAGTTCATACGTTGCTATCTACTATCGTTTTTTAATATATGACGATGTTGACATTTTTTGTTACTTTGATCATTCGTCTTATCTATAAATATTTATGTAAATAGCTAAGCATATAAGTTAACCTTAAAGTGCTTTTGATGATGAATCCAATGATATTAATTTTATATTAAAAAAGTAATTATTTAAGTCTATATTGTTGGTCAAAGTTCAACGAAAAAGTCAACGGCACCATATAATTAAAAAAAGGGAGTATGTTTTATTTGTGGTTTCTTTGTGTCCCCTGCATGTAACAGGAAAAAATTAGAATTTAGTCAAATAAGTTTTTACAAGAAACGTTTGCCAGATCATAAGATTGCATAGTACATGTTTAGGCTTAATTCACTTGAAAAATGGACGCCAAGTAGCTTTAGAACGATATACGAAATTACGTATTGAGTAGGGTTGAATTAATTGCTACAAACACATAAATTTCCCACAAAAAAAAAGAAGTGCTCTTTCATCTAAAGTTTGTCTCACATTTATGTTGTTTCTGAACATAACAACCTAATAAATAATACTGACAGTGATGAGATCATTATATAATAAAAAAAATATGAGACAAATTTGGCTTCATACCATCATTCAAAATATTCATGAGGATATTGTGCTTGTCAGAGCTGTAATATATGACAATTTACATTTGACTAGATTGATCCGGGTGTTCATCAATAAGTTAGCCTTGAGTAAAATTATTGGAAGGGTAGATGCACCGTGGTCTTGGGTTTATCCTGTCCTCAATAGTCAATAGGGAAAACTTTTAAAACCTTGATTAATGCAATAGAGATAAATCTTCTAGATTTTCCACCCATCTGCTTGTTAACATGGCTTGAATGAAGCTGTATAGCACCGCGGGAAATTGATTCCTTGAATAGACGAATTAGCTCAGTTTTCTACTATGATTTAGCTGATTTGATGTGCCAATTCACATTGTTCGCACAATTTGTATCATGAGGTTGAACTGTTTTGACAAAATCTAGAAGATTTGTCTCTGAATGCCCTCCTGCATCAGCTACCTCTTGTGCTATCTCTTTCAGAGCCTTTGCCCTTTCCCTTATGACACTCGCTTTTGCTCCTTCACCCATGACCAATTCTATGCACCTCGCCAACTCCGTCCCGGTTAAAATCCCCTCACTGTTACGCTCTACTTTTGTGCCAATTAGCCACTTTTCCTCCACCAGGTATGCGTTCGTTGGCTGGTCAAACATGTTCGGTACGCCCACTACCGGCACACCCGACACCACAGCCTCTAAAGTCGAGTTCCACCCACAGTGCGTGACGAAGCAGCCCACAGAGGTGTGCGATAGGACCTCCAATTGGTCGCAGCACTCCACCAGCAACCCCTGCCTTTGAACAGTCTCCGAGTCCGAGATGTAGCTCACCGCATCCTCCTCATCAAGCCCATCCTTCCGCACGACCAGTAACTACGGCCGTCCACACTGCTCCAATCCTTGAACGATCGCCTCTTATACTTTGATATGCTTCCAAAAGACACACGTACACGACCGACTTCTCCGGCTGAGCTCCGAGCCAATCCATGTACCTCTTTCTGTCGACGTCGTCGTGCTTAAACAAATGGAGCCGTGCTTCCGTCGAGGACCCAGCCATTGGCCCAACGGGAACCACGTCCATGTGCGTCTTCATCTCCGCGACCACGGTCGGCTCCAGCTCGTCGAGCGTGTTCACAAGAACCTTAGACCTCCATTGATCCATGTGCTCGAACAGCTCCCGGAGCGACTCGTTGACGACCTTGACCAGCTCGGCACCCGTCGTGTCGACGAGGAAGGACGGGAAGTCGCGTATCCGAAGAGGACGGCTCAGCCCCGGCAGGCTGACCTTGTAGTCCAGGTCAGCGGCATGGGAAGCGATGAGCTCGCCGTAGCTGTGGAAGTAGTGGTAGTAGGCGGCGAGAACATGAGCCGGCTGGATCCAGTACACGGCGAGAGGGATGCCGAGCTCCACGGCGACGTCGAGCACGGAGGGCACCACCATCGTGCTCTCGAAGCCCGCACGGCGTCTGCGTGCCCTCTCGTCGGCGTCCTTGGGCAGGGAGCCGTCGTCGAGGCCGTCGGAGTACGGGACGTAAGGAATGATGCCGTCGTCGGTGGCCTCGTCGTCGGCTGACGAGGAGAACATGCGGCGGTGGGCGGCGACCGGCAGGGAGAGAGTGGCGCGGATGGAGCCATCGACGCCGAGCCGCGTGAGACGGTGAGCGAGGACGCGCGCTGGGTTGATGTGGCTTTGGATGCCGTAGACCACGATCAGGAAATGGTGGTGGCCGTGATGGCACTCACGGCGGCAGCTGTTATGTTGGTGGCGTCCCTCATCGGCCATGGAGAGATGCGAGGGAGCAGAGGATGTCACAACTTGAAAAGAAGATGATGTGTTTGCATTGGTGGTGGAGACTGGAGAGTGTGTGGATTGGATGTGTTTGCATCAGTGGTGGAGAAAGCGTGTGGATTGGATGATATTGCTAGGAGGCAGAGATTGTATGGATGGATGCACTGTTAGATCTTCAGGATCAACTAGGTTCGAAATTGAGTCACAAGTAGTACCTCTTGTAAAGCAGTAACCACCAAATAGATTGATAGTGGTGCACAAGCTCTTTCCATCTGTTGAGAATAGGTCAGTTGATCGAATCAGAGAGTAGGGCTTCTAAATCTTAGGTTAAAATCAACCAGGACGCCCTTTCTTTTATACCCATTCCACAGAGAGGGTCGGTTCTTGCCCATCGATCAGGGGCAAAAACCAACAAAGCTCTCAAATGGTTTTGATTTGATTCAAAACCAGTGAAAATCATACCCATAGTTTTTGTTTTGATTTCAAAACCATGGTATTTGCTTTAAATCTGTGAATTTCCTTTTTCTGATATTCTTTTATTGTTTTACCACAGATCAAATATTCCAACATGCACAATTTCTGGAATCATTTATACACATAGCGGGCGAATTGGTTTCTATAGTATATGATTTCGTCAGTCTTTGTTCTTTTGCCTTTCTATAGTATATGAAGTATCCTTTCTGGGTACGACAACACGGGACAAATATATAAATCACACTAGCTCGATACGCCCCAGACAATTAGTCAAGCACTACTTATCCGTTGGAAGAAAGTATGATGCCTCAGGAGTCGTTTCTTGTGACGTTGACAGTGACCTCTGCTTATTACCCTCTGATCTGTACCAGTAGCAGCATGTTGGGTCTAAAGCAGCTAAACGGCCACGAATGATGATCAATTGATTGTTGAATAGATAGTTAACCAGAACCCGACCCCAGATGACACCATTTTTAGGCAGGAAAACAAGGAACAAAGGACAGTACACTACATCACTTGTATCTGTCATTGACTGACCCCTTCCAATCTACTGCCAAAACTCGGATGAGCGTTATTAAGTCCATGAACATATTAGCCAAATCATTTTACTGTACATTGTTTTGGTGAAACTACGCTCCAAATTAGCCAAAAAAATGTGCTCAGCCGCTTTTTTAGTGCCGCTCCCCACCGATTCCGGCGCCTCAAAGTTATCAAACCATTTGACAGCGGCAAGAACGGCGGTCCTCAGTGATTAGCACGCCCCAGGTTCTCGTTTCGGCATTCCGCAGTCTCTGCTTCATATTTTCAGCAATGCACAGAAGTGTAACTGCTCGAAATCTCGATCATGGCCAACCACTTACAACTCTTGGCGCAGAGCTCTAACTTCAGCCAGGAGAAACCAATCTCTCAACTTCAGCAGCCGAAATGAAAGTTCAAAATTAAAAAGAAGCATATACACTTCTGCCTTTTATCTTAATAAAAAAAATCGTTTTAGCTCCTTTATATAGCTCCGTACTTGCAATCGGGCGCAGGCTGCATTAGACCGACATCGATGTCCTCAGGGCATGTTTCACACAATGCTCCGTCTCTTTCTGATATTAGCACTACTGAGGAACTGTAGCTAGAGCCGACAAAGCCCGAAAATGTTAGGGCACGTTTGGATCACAGCCACACCACGTCACAACTTGCCGTGTCGCCAGGGACGAAGCTAGAGCTCAAGTAACGTGGTGCAGGACGTTGTGTGAAGCTGCTCGAGTCTTGTGTTTTTAACCTTGCGGGTGCATCGTTATGTAGCAAGAGGGCGCACCCACAACTTTGAATGTAGCTCCGCCCCAGTGTTGCAACTGCGGCGTGTGACGCCAGCCAAACAATTTTGCCACAAGTTCGTCACGCCAAGTGCTGCCACAAGGAGCTAGTTCAAAACCAACGCCAACGCTCGCCAACTGTGTGGCGGACAAATTGTCCGCCGCAGTCGCGGCGCAGTGACTGCGGCGCAGTCAAACAAGACCTTAGCCACAAAGTGCTGTCAGGGGAAAAGTGTCTTTTGTTCCTGGCCATAAAAAAATAATTCAACTTCTCTAATGGCCATGGGGTTCGATTTTATTTCTTTATTGAACATCGTAGTGTTAAAGAATTCTCCCATGTTTGAACATCTTTGGCAACTGTAGCATTTATTTTTTAAATCTTATTTTTGCTGAAAGGCGAGTGTAGCATTAACCAGGCTATAAGTTGAGGTCGATTTACTTCAAATTTCGACGGTGCCTTGCAATCCAGGACAATATGTGGAGGCTAGAGCATGAAAAAAACACAGAATTTCAGATTTCGCAGCGTTGATCTGAAAGAAGAGGCGATCAACCTGACACTTTTGATCTGAGTGAAGATCCTCTGGAGTACTTCTCATGCCTTAACAATCACTGACATGTGGGGTTCGGTCCCACAAGAAAATCAGGTGCTATCTCTGTTCCCCAGCTTAGAATCAGTTAGATTCTTCCTCAACACATGCTTTGTCCTCTGAGTACGACCCATGGCTAGAAAATTTTTTTGTGGTGCAAAAGTCCTTAGCTATCCATGGCGAGGGATATGGGAGCAAAGATCCATGGAGAGGGATATGGGAGCAAAGCCCGCTTGTTTTTCATGACCAGCAGCTTGCACGATTTATACCAGAACAGGATGAAAGCACATGATATATAACAAAGATAATAACTGAAATCCTTAATAGTCATCCCGACTCCATTGCTTACTTCAGGCTAGACAGGACTAAGTGGGCACGTCGTCAAACTCAATTGGCGAAATGGCCAATGGGTACATAAGTTATCACAAAACATGCTGAGGAAATTATAATAATAAATCAAGGGTATGGTATTGAATTGGAGTTTGCATTAGATGAGCTCCAATATGCAAATCTCAAGAGGCTTCGACCGGGCTTCTTTTCCCTATCAAATATGGATTGGCAGTGCTTTGAGTACAAAAATTTGAATACATTACATTTTCTAGGTTGCTCTTTTGATACAGGAAGATTGTATGTCGTGGTTAAAGCAGGCTATCTATTGGCACACCTAACGATTGGTTTGCCGAATAAAGATGTTAAAATGTACTCAAAACGCCTAAGGCATATTCAGATTTGGCGATCAAGCATGAGAAACTTTACAATCGAGTGTGGAAGTAGACTTGTAACAATTGCCATTGGTATTGTACCGAAAGAGAACTATATGGCTGTTAACTTCAGTGGCGCCCCTTTCCTTCAAGAGCTTGAAATTTACTCCTACCACACCATAAACTTGAGGTGGTTTTTGTTGTAGTTTTCTTTGTATGTGAGTATTTTCTGTATTTTCTTTGTTGTTTACGTATGATTATCTCTTTTGTAGGATTTTATTTGGATGGAAACGTTGACAAAATTGAAATTGGGTGTGGAGTTTCTTGTATATTTGGTTAGCTATTTTCCAAACTGTAGGTAATGACGTTATAGTGGATTATATTGTGGATAATATGCCAAAATGTTTTTTTGGGGAAACAATATGCCAAAATGTTGGGAATGATACGAAGTTATACTAGAAAAACTGTGAGCCACTTGTGAAAAACACTGAAGAGAAGAACAACTATCAGCCATCTAAAGAAAATTGTCGGTAATTAACCAGTTTGTTGTAGTGTTTAGCACTCAAGGAAGTGCTTCGTTTAAATGAAGCTTGTTGAGAACTCATTGTCTCTTTAAGATATTTTTACCAGGTTGAACCGCCACAAGATGATATTTTATTCAACTCTTGCTAATCTGCTCTTGTTCTTTTTAAATTTTTTTCTTTTAGCTACTTCACTTCCTCTCTCTCACTCATGTGAAGGATTAGTCACTTTACGTTTTTATGAATATGACATTAAAACTTAGAATATTCTGAGGGAATATTTAGAACAAAATTGTGCGCTTGCGGATTACATATAATTCAAACGTTAGCTGCATCAACAGGTCAATCTCTTTGATTCTGAGCCTTGACCGTACTCTAAGAAAAAAGCCGCCACGTCACAAAAACCCCAAATTCACAAATATTGAATTTGGATTCTTACCCTGGTGAAACAAAACAACATTGTGCTCATTATATTTATATACTCTTTTTCTTGTGAATTCATTAGGTTTATACACAAAATCCTAAGTATATATATGTAACACTTGGGTCGAATGGATCATGTCCATGCGCTATAACAATTTTAAACTCAATGAAACAAGTAACCAATGGCCAGTGCTATAAATTTATCAATTAATTTTTGAAACAACTATTTTTTGGTGAAATGATAATTTATATATTTTTACTCATTGTGGAAGCAAAAGTGCAGTACTAGGGCGGACGTCTATACTCCGGTCACCGAAATCAACTTTACTTCCGGTCATCGCCCTCACCGCCGCGTCGCGGACTCGCGGGTGGCGGTTATCGCCGGCGGTGGAGCTCGGGGCGAGGCGGCGGCGGAGCGTGGAGTGGGGGCGGGCGGGGCAAAGCGGCGGCGAGGACCTCCATCTCCGATGACCTTAGAAGGAGGGGGCACCGCCTCGGCCGCGGTGGTCGGAGGGGGGTTGGGCGAGAAAGAAGAAGACGGACTCGCCGGCGTTCCGACCGCCTGTCGGACGCGTAGCGCATGGGGGAGGGTACGCCAGCGCGCGTACATACTTGTGTTAACGGCGTCCAATGGCGAAGACGACAATTGGTTTGACCTATGAGGGCCAGGCCAGCAGCCGTCGGAGTTATCTGGATTCTTCGGAGAAACATGCCGGAGACTTGGTCGCCTGGGCTATCGTGGGATCTGAACCGTGCATTTGCTTATCAACGGACTAGATGCAACGAACTGCAGCCGCCCGTTTCTGTACAAACGAGAGGGCGTCGTAGTCTCCCCTTCTTGCCCAAAGACACTTTCCTCTCGACTCCGATTCCAACGAACTCTCGCGGGGTGATAAGGCCAAGGCTAGGATTTGATCTGCGGAGAGGAGGGAGCGGGGAGAAGGAGCGCGCGAGGGAACCGATTCCAACGAACTCTCTCGCGCGGGGTGAGAAGAGAAGGCTAGGATTTGATCTGCTGAGGGGAGGGAGCGGGGAGAAGGGGGGCGCGAGGGAGCGAAGATGATCGAGGTGGTGCTGAACGACCGTCTGGGGAAGAAGGTGCGGGTCAAGTGCAACGAGGACGACACCATCGGCGACCTCAAGAAGCTCGTGGCGGCGCAGACGGGGACGCGCCCCGAGAAGATCCGCATCCAGAAGTGGTACAACATCTACAAGGACCACATCACCCTCAAGGACTACGAGATCCACGACGGCATGGGCCTCGAGCTCTACTACAACTAGGCGGCTACTGCCTGCCCCCTGATTGTTTGCAGGTAATAATTCCGCTTTGATTCTGACTGTTACTCGGTGCCCCTGATCGATGTCCTGTGGGCACACTAGAACCTTGGTCGATCAGCAGGTCTAAGAGGTTTAATCAGTTTTCAGGCGGCTCTGTAATAATACCTCTATGCTAGGGTAGGTTGGAGCAATGGTTAACTGAATAGAGCTGTTTGATTTGGAGCACGGTAATGTAGTGATTACTAATTAGTCTATGTATCGTTTCGTGGCTTTGGCATATGGTGAATAGCTGAATTCTGTATCCCTGGTTGATTGATTGACGTTGAGGCAACTAGAATGGTTGTTGTTGTGTGCCTTAAGTTTATATCCTTCAGTTGCAATTGTAATTACCTTTGTTGTATGAATTTAGAGTTGGATATATGTGATGGATATGTTTAGCGACTGAGTGCATGAAACTTGTTTTGTCAAACATGGTAGTGGATTCTGCAGCTTTTTTTTGGGACGTATGGTTATGTCCAGTTTGAGGCATGTCTGCTTAAGTTGTGGATCTGTGAACCTATGTTGAGGGTCAATTAACTAGAGGTTGCGAACTATGTGCACCGCTTGCCTGTCATTGAGAGTATAAATCTCTGGGTCCTGGCTTGAGTTCTTTTACTGGTAGCTACAAAATACTTCCAGATTGTTTTATGCCATTCGCAATAACTGGCTGAACTTTGTCCGCATAGCACGTTCACCACTTTGAATCATCTTATTTTCGAGGATGTAATGTCTAATGTGAATGTATCCAATACAGTAACAGTTTGTCATGGTTATTTATCTCGTAATTCTTTTACAATTGCAGAGGATTTATATATTTAATTGTTTCATGCATTTATTAATATTTCTTAAAATTTCATGAGTTTTTTGCTAGGACCATCCAACATGTAGTATTTCAAGTTATAAATTAGAATCCATTTGAGAGGTTTTAGTGAGTCTATGCAGGGGTCGTGGGCTGATTGTCCGCATAGCACGTTCACCACTCTGAATCATCTTATTTTCGAGGATGTAATGTCTAATGTGAATGTATCCAATACAGTAACAGTTTGTCATGGTTATTTATCTCGTAATTCTTTTACAATTGCAGAGGATTTATATATTTAATTGTTTCATGCATTTATTAATATTTCTTAAAATTTCATGAGTTTTTTGCTAGGACCATCCAACATGTAGTATTTCAAGTTATAAATTAGAATCCATTTGAGAGGTTTTAGTGAGTCTATGCAGGGGTCGTGGGCTGAGGTTGTTCTGGTTTCTTTGCTACTTAGAATATTATCCCATATTGTTTTGTCATCATAACAACTTTCTGGTGTCTGGTGGTTTGATCATCTGGGTCTGTGAAAGAGAACGGGTAACCAAAAATATGTCATGTGCTGATAACTTGGATCATATATCGTAATGACTTGTACCAGTTTAACATGTAGTCATGCCCGGTAAGTGGTCAGAGATAAATAAAAATAGGCTGCCTGTCACTTTCCCAGGAGAACTCGGTTATCATATCATGCCCAGTTGGATATCGTAAACCAGTTCATTTGGTAGTCAATAAGATATGAGTAGAAACTTTAAAATTCATTGCTTTCAAACTATTTTGGATGTAGCCTGTGACCAATCACTTGCTGAATTATTATTCTGTCATCTAATGGAGTTGTAGCATCTAAAATTTTCCAATAGCTTATTACTGTTGAGGCACGAGGGTGATGGACTGATACTGTCCTGATCTTTCAAATAACAGAAACATGTCTGGCATGTCGATTTTCGGCAACTAATGACATGTAGTTATCTCATTTAACTATATGTAGCTTTCCCTCTAAGGAATGTATCCGATTATGTGCTGGAGTTTGGAGATGGTTGCAGTTTCCTGTTCAAGAAATAGTTGCTCTGTGAACACCCATTAACTTGAATATTTTAGGTTAGTGGCCACTGGCCAGTTTGTTGATTTAGTTCGAGAACTTGGCAAGGAACTTGTTGTGGATTATGCTGTTTTTAACCTGCAGCTTTGTACCTGTTCTCATTTTTCTAAATTCAGGTTTAGTTTGCGTTTGTGTTTAGAGTTTGATGTTCCTTGTTATTTTCATCACTGCTGATTATTGTTCAATTGCAATGCAGGTTGATCTTAATTCTCTCTAGTCATGGGGACAATGTCATTGGTGCTATCCCGTTCGCTGTGTCTGAAGCTTGAATATAAGTGATTCAGTTGAGCTTATGTGGTTCTGGTAACAAAGTTGTACCAAAGTACAAATGGCTATTGACAGCTTGTGTGTATTGTTGCATGATCAACCTGCAAACTCCGTAGAGTATAAATAACGTACTGCCTACCTTTGGTTGTGCTGTTGTGGTAAATCGCAATCCTGTGTCATGAGTGATTGGCTTATGAAACGTCTTTATTCTTCTTTTTTTACTTCATTAATCACGCACTTGGCATTTGGCTCCGGAAACGTCTTGCTCCCCTGATGCTTTGAGGGTGCGCTGAACTGCTGCTGTCGATTGGTGTCGCACAACAAAGTTCAGATGAGGGTGGAATGAAACTGAAGTTAGAACACTGGTGTCTTAAGTCCAGGAACCGCAATATAGTTCCACTTTTGCGGCGATTACTCGGTAGTCTCCAGCTAAAAAACGCGCGGTTCTAAGTTGCGGATGAATAATGCAGAAGCCAAATCACGTCAAATTCATCTGAAAAATCTGTTTGGACTCCGAAATTTCACTAGACTAGTCGGGTCGGGCAGCTTTTTCTACACACACACGGTCCAACCAAACACACACTAAAAAAGCGCCGGATCGCAAAACCCAGAAGGCCAGAACCCACATCCAAGTTCCAACCCAACCCTTCTCATTCGCGTTCTCTCCCCACGCCGGCGTCGCCGCCGAATTCCTTGATCCCCCTCGCCGGCGTCGCACTACCGCAATGGCCGACGACGCCGCGTTCGCGTCCCCTCCTTCGCCGCCCCCGTCCGCGCTGCAGCCTCCCTCCGACCTCTCCCCTCCCCCGCCCTCCTCTCCACCCGCCGCCGATACCCCAGCCTCCGCCGCCCACACCCCA
>LAPY01000298.1:112199-122199 GCA_000970635.1 Eragrostis tef | reverse complement strand
GCGAGGTGGGGTCTGGGGTTTTTAAGGCCAAGAGGCCTTCGTCCTCTGGGGCCGGCTGTTGGGCTCATGCTCTCTCCCATTGGGCTTAGCTGGTCGACAAGGCCTAGCTTTGCAACGGTCAATCTAAGCCCACATACATGCTGACGGCCCATGAAATCGTAGGAGTAACCACGCCTAATCCGTACCGCAAATTTCCGATCCGACAGCCGAAAAATAAAGGGGTCACCTCGGGGCTCGGGCGTCGTTAGAGACAGCGGTCGCCGCATGTACGCTGCCTCCGTTGCCACTCCGCTCGCCGGAGCGCCGCCGCGTTCTGGTCTTCTGGACGTTTCTCATTCCCTTGATCCCCGGACTGTTTTCTTGCAGCAAAGATGCACGACCAATGGCGTGGCATACCTTACCCTCCCTGCCTCCAAAAAGTAGACGCAACGCACTGGCTTGCGAGCTGAAAGGCAGAGGCAGCGGACCATCCCTGCGGCGCGGCGGGTCGCGAGAACCGAGCGTGACGTCTCAGCTGTGGAGCCCGACAGCTAGCCCTCCCAGCTGAGGACGATGCTGGGCAAGTTGATACATGGGGCTGTTCTATACGATAATCCAAACGAACCCCCTTTTTCTTTTCTTTTCTTCTTTTTTTTTGCAGTCCCCCACCCACCTTTTCGCCTTCTCGTGTTACATTTGTGGGGCATAAGTCATTGCTGTGAAACTGTTTTCTTTATGTAGTATGAGACCCTATTCAACCCTTATAAACAGGGCTAGCTACATGTATACAACTCACATCATGTTTCTTTTTTTTTTTTCTGCACCAGGCACAGCCTGCCACTGGTGAATCAGTGAAAACATTGATTCATCATGGCAGATACCATTGTTCATTGTAGTGACAAGATGACTTATTTCATGATATGGAACAAAAAAATGTGGAATCCAATCTCCTGCATGGCTGTACTGATCGAGCCTTTTCTCTGATAGTTACTCAGCTGACTACAACTTCTGCCTTGGTGACTCTGTCTCTCGCAGTTGTGCATACATATCTGAGATTTCTTTTGCAAAGTACGCCTTAGCTTGAGGTCTTTTGACCTATAAAAGTATTGGAATGAATTATCAGCGTTTCAGCACTGGAATATATCCTCGAACATAATCAATGGGGTGTGGAGGCCTACCTTAAATGTTGGGGTGAGGAGGCCATTTTCCAATGTGAATGGTTCAGCCACAAGTGTAACAGCTTTAACAAATTCAAAACCCCTTAGCTGGTACAGTAAGCAGAGACGTCAATAAGGAATCACACGTATAATAAACAGCTTCACATATCGATAGAATATGCAAGGTTGGAACAGAAGAGAAAAACCTGCGCTTCCTTTCCAATAGAATCCATGTCAGCCAGGACGGCAGCTCTTGCTCTAGGATCAGCACACAGCTGTTTCAAGTCCTCGCACTGTATGTTAGAAACAACACATTAGAACATGAACAAGCAGTGGAAGTATAAAGGGCTGCATTCTTGTGCTATTCAGAAAATAAAATCTTGCTTGTTTGGGGAATCAGCACAGTAATGTCGTGCAAGAGGTACACGGGTAAAGTAGAAAACATGTGAATTATTTTTCGACACTATTTCTAGCACAGTATTGAGTATATCTACAAGGTTTCTATCAAGAAGTAAAGTAGCAAAGATTAAGGAAAAAAGGGCAATGCATCTAATTTCCAAGCTCATCCAAAATCATCCTGAGACAATTTTCAGCTTCTGTGTACTTCTACTTCCCCACACCATTTCAACTTTTCCTAGATCTTAATGCCACCCTTCAAATCACCATTTAATTATAAATCCCAGTATTAGTAAAGCATAAACATGTCTGCGGAATATCCACTACTACTAAGATCATGACAAAGTCTAGTCTCACGCCTCCTATCTCTACTTCTAAGCAACAGACAACAGGAGATGAATATGACTTTGAGATGAATATGACTTCCATAATTTCACCTCCATTCATAGCCAAACATGAGATAAAAAATAATGCTCGGTCTACATTTGTAAACTGGATTAGTGTGAGTTCGTTTGCAGTTGCTCTTCATGAGATGGATAGGTGATAAGTTTGATTTCAATTCATTTTACCTGGATTCCCTCAGATGCAGCCCAGGCCTTCAAAACCTCTGGTTCAACTGCAACAATGGCAACTAGGGAAGAGTTCAAACTATCACCTGCGTTCAAACCAAAAGCTTAGGAATATACATGGCTGTATTCAATATTATAGCTAATACATACAGAATAACAATCATTACCATATACAAAGCACTGGGCAATAAACTTGCACTTGGCATAGACATTTTCAATCTTCTCTGGAGCGATGTATTCTCCTTGAGCTAACTTGAAAATGTTCTTTTTCCTAGAGTTCACAAATAACATAAACAGTTAGTTAGGAAGAAAACTTGACACATCAAACAGAATCAAGGGAAACACATTATAAAGAATAGCTTAGGAAATATGTGAAGCACAAACACGGAGCTTACATGACAAAAAAAGGAGTAACACAACTGAATGCAAAAGCACAAAACTGTCATCTCAACTTCTAAAAGGAAGAGAAAAATAAAGACAATAAAATAATAATTCACTGCATACCTATCTATAATTTTTAAACGCCCTCCAGGCAGCCACAAACCTATGTCCCCAGTGTGCAACCAGCCATCTTCATCAATGACCTCTCTTCTGCAGGTTTTCAAATGCATCTCTTTTAGCTCAAAAATAATTAAAATAGTAGTGTGAATTGCAGAGGATAGCAAGTTACGTTTGGACTTCATCTTTGTAATATCCACCGAAAATTGCAGGTCCCCTAACACAAATTTCTCCACGAGGATATGGTTGATCATCAGAAGTATAATTCATTTCCGGGACATCCACAAGTTTAACCTCTGAAGATGAAAGCATGATTCGCATTAGAAATGTTGAGATTATGACAAACTTTGTGTGGTCTTAGCAATAGTGAGAATGAAATGCTGCATACAAATCCTAATAACAACAATTCAGAATAAGTATCTTCAATGCATCAGTGGCGATGACTCATTATGACTTTTGGCTGCCTTCTCTATCTAGGATGTACTATAAACCACTAAGTTTAATTTACAAGAAACAATTATCAACAGAAGTGCATGTGTTATGCAAGTCAATCACATTCTATCCTTGAAAATCAACACAGAGCTTACCGCAAGAAGGGTTTGGGGACCCAACATGACCAATTGACCTGTCACCAATGTCCATTGTAGAAATGACACAAGATGTCTCTGTCATTCCATAGCCTTCAAGAATTTCACCGCCAAAGCATCTACCAAAATTCAAGTAGTGTTTGTTATTAGTATAGCAAAATTCCAAATGGCGACCATGCTGCACCAAGGGAGATCAGAAGTCAGCTTACATTCTCAAGAATTCCATGACATCTGGTGACAATGGAGAAGCACCTGAACTCATGAGTCTCACTCGTCCACCAAGCCTAGCTTTTATTTTGTTGAAAACCAACTTGTCCCACATTGGGGATGGATTTCGCCCTAACAATACAACACATATAAGTGATATAACTGTAAACATACTGGGGACAATTGAATCAAATAATGGCAGAAACATATACAATTTACATCTTCAAGTGCAATCAGAACTTTCAGTCAACTCAAATACGGTCATCAGCAGGAGCAAAGTATCTCAAGAAAAAATATTAGCTGAAGTTTCTGATATACAAGCTAGATCTTATTCTATATTACAGGAAATCTGGAAGATACTAAAAAAGTTCCTGTTTGCTACTGCCGGCCATTTTTCAATTTATATGAAGTGACATATATGAATAAATGGCAACCTGCACCATTGATACCTCTAGCTTGGTAGGTACTTATGAACAGGACGGAGGAAAAAAGAGCGCAACCCAAGTTTCATTTCAAGGCAAGAAGGATGGTAGGTGACACAAAGTAAGGGCACTTAGCTTTAAAATTTGAAACATACTCACCATTAATAATTGCTTGCCTCTTGGCATTGTAAGCACTACGAAACAATCTTTCTTTCAGCCCACCGGACTCCTTCACGGCGTTTGTAATTCTACAGAGTAAATAAGCATCAAGCTACTTAATAGCAGGACCAAAAAAAATGAAATAACAACATCGTAAAACTATTAACATGGTTCCAAAACCAGTTACAAGACTATCTAGGAGATACTAATCGGTCGGCTTTTGTCCAATCCTGGCCCCATTTCATTTTATCTCATTAATTTTAAAATTCAACATATAGCAACACCTATTTAGCTGTTGAGTCCTAAGCAACAAAAAAAAAATCTCAAAATGGATTAAAATGGTATTGCTCTATCCACAAGGAATTTCAGTTTCAACTGGTAACTGGGTGGTTAATGCAGGATTTGGAGCTGGAAAAGGTGTAACACAAAAGTACCAAATACGAAATATCTAAATTACTGGTATAGCTGTATTACGCTGCATAAATTCGGTTGTATAACCGGGGAACGCTTGCAAATACTGTTGGCCTCAAAGCAGCTAGATCATCCATCAGCTTCAAATTATCCTGGAAATTCATGTAATATACTCATCAAGCAAACAATCAAAAATGAAATATTAAAAATTATCAATGACAAGTAAGAAACAAAGTGGTCCAGGGTTACAGTTAGTTCATGTTAAAAAAAAGTGTTACAGTATAGGTTGGAACCAATATAGTGATCTGATACCACGTTGTATAATGAACCTGTGAGGGTCCAAGTGGGTAGAACATGAGAAGAGAGAAAAACACAAGAACTCCCTCAAAACAGCAAAATGGAACTCCCTACATATGCCAAAGCTTGACATCAGGACAAGCAAGCCAGTTTACTAAAGTCACAAGTTAAGTGCACATTGCATTAGATGTCCTGTTCTACTCCTGTGCCTACCACCAACCTACACAGGCAGCTGCCTAACCAGTTAATGTTTTGAAAGTGAAATCTCTAAGTTGCCCCGTCGATTACATAGGTATACAAACAAAGAAAAGCAGCACACCAAATATATCATTCTCAATACTTGTAGATCTCCGTACCCCTTGGTAGAATCCAATGGCAACACCGTAGTGAAGCAATGCAATCTGGTTAGCTCTCTCGTAGATATGAGCCAAAGGTAGATATGAGATATACCTGTGGAGAATGATAAATGAAGTTATTGTCAAAAATAAGCTCTGCCAAGAAGAATTGAGTCTAGAGTGAATGTGAAGTCCTCACACATCAGTGGGGTAAAATTTAATTGCCAGGCTTGATCCTGCTACATTTGCGATTAAGTTCTGATGAGAAAGAACAGCTCCCTGGGAAAACATTGACATCAGTCACAGGGTTGAAATGTAGAAGAGCTTTGCTGATGGAGCAAAGAAAGAACAAAAAGACAGCTGTATGATTTACCTTTGGAGTGCCTGTAGTACCACTCGTGTAGCAGATAGTAGCAACATCTTCAGGTTTTGGAGGTCGAAAAGGTTGAGGACTCATCTTTCCCTGAGTTTAAGATTGAAAGCGGTTCAGAAAACAGGGGAACATTAAGGCAGAAAAATTGGAGGTGCGGGTTAGGTATATTTTTAATTCTTTTTTTTCACGAGGATGTATATTTTTAATTCAAAACTAAACAGAAGATGAAAAATAGGACTAGAACTACGCATGCAAACACTCGATGCAACACTAAAGAAAAGGCAGTACATCGAGCAAGCACACACTCTTTATGCGTTCACAAAATGAACATATTACAGCACACACAAACTGTGATGAACAAAGAGACCACTTGTTTCTAAGCCCTCACATGCATTTTACATACAGAATGAACACAAAACACTAACGTAATCTCAGTGTCATAGTTATGCAGGTCATACTGGAACACCGATTCATACATTAAAGCATATTGTTTCACTCTCAACTGGAGATTCCCAGACCTCAAAAAAAGAAAAGCCACTGGAGATTCCTATTCTGGATAAGACCCGAAAAGGGAAATGAAATAAAACCTTCACTATATCACATGTATCGCCTAACATAAGTACAGATTAGATGTCACATCAGCATTGATTGAATGGAACTTTTCAAAAACAAACAGGAAAGAACAACAAGAAGAAAACTGAATATATTTCCTCAAAAAAATGTGAGGAGCCACAAGGAAACAGAAAAACGATATGCTGTCAAGTGTTCTGACACAAACATGGTTTAGCCCGTTCCAGACTAATGTCAATAATAAAGGCTCATGCCGTTAATATCTATAACATTTCTTAGCATTCACATTTTACAAGCTAACCTCTATGTATTTATTTAAAAGTTAGGTATAATAAGCAAAAAAAATAACATAACAACTCAAAGCTCAGTTGAAAACCCCACCTGATTATGCAGCTGGGTGAAAGTTAAAATTTGCACTCCGGTAGTTGCTGGTGCGGGTGGCATCTTTGCATCGTCTCCACCAACTACCTACAGAAAACAAGTTAACAGAACTTAGGAAGACACATGAACATTACGTCGCACTCATAATTGTGAACAGCGCAAACTTACCACTATAAGCCGAACACATGACATTTGGGTTATGAAGCTTAACAGCTGCAACCAATGGATAAGTAAATCAATAGGTAGGAAATCAAATATACTTATTTTACAGAGAATATTTCATGATATAATGCAAGTTAATACCAAGGGGTGTATATAAACTGATCTAGTGTTTCACACAAGTACAAAATTGTGATTTTGTAATCACAGAAAATGAGAAACATGATCGTGGTGCATGCTATCCTATTTGATGGTTAAGACAATGGCCACCACATAAATTGTGCTTCTATGTGGATATCAGTCCCTAGTTAGGAGAAATATGACCGGTGACATGCGGCCTCACTGGTTTATAGCGTAAATATTTCTAAATTGTAGGAGTTGGTAATTTCCAAGGTTGGCAGAAGTATCAAATCTTACAGTGCTTAGTGTTTGGGGGACACAGAATATAACTTCTACTGTTGCATGGTTCACAATGAATTGAACTGCATCTGGACCTGCATGAATGTACCAAACACAAAACAGTCACCAATTGAGTTATGATTGAAAATGAGACATATTACTGCTATCATTTGAACATACCAAGAGTGTCATAAAGAGGAACAGATACATATGAATATGCAGCACAAGCATGGTCGACTATTATCCATTCAGGCCTGTTTATAAAATACAGACCAATGCACGCACCCTGATTCAAATTAAGAAAGGTATTAACATAAGTTTAAGTAAATTCATAATCGAAGATATCAAGTGCCGTATCAATATACCAGTGCGACAGGATATATGTTGTTAACAAGCAAAACCAAATGGAAAAAGTGTTTGTCGAGACTTACTTCAAGTATTCCATGGTAAATAAGGCCAGAACCTATTGCTGTCCTGCTCGTACTAACTTCTCCATATGTCATCCATTTGTAGCTACAACATTATTTGACATGAAAGGAGTTAAACAAGGCTAGGTAAAAGCCAACAGACAGGCAGTAAAATAGTACGCATTCGAATAGACAATCTTTAGATCCTTACTCTCCAACTGTTCCATCTGCACGGATTCTTGTACCAAGGTATCTACAATCTCTAAATGTCTCAACAGCATACCTGAGCAATTTGGAATATCATAAAACATAGAGCTTGAGAGATGCATAATGTACTAAAATTTGAATACTGGAAGTTTTAAATTTGACAAAAATATATATAACTTTACCAGCCTTCACAGTACAGAAAACATATTAACTTCTGCATTCAAGTTTTTTCTCCAAGTTTTTAATGCACAACAAGATTTAGGGGGAAAAGCACTCCAGCAAGCTAAGCCTTCATTTTTCCCCCACAAACAGTAACCCCCCCATATTTGACCTGGATCCTTTTCTTTTACAGTCCCAAGGCCTATGTAAATTTATATGCATGGGCAAGCAGCTCAAAATCATAAACTGATAATTGATAGTAACATTAATGATTATGTAGGATATCAGATCAAGACGAGATGAAAATTAAGATACAAAGGCTGCATGCCAAAGAGAGATGGTGAGGATTCTTACACGAAGTTATCATGAAGAGTTCCGACGTCTGGAGTGCCAGGAAATCTACTTATCAACTTTAGAGGTGACCGAGCAGACCTGCAAGATCAGAACAGCAATCATGAGCCACGACATAAGAAAAATGCGTAATGGCATTGTAAATACCTTACCGGTACACATTCCACTTTCCAGTATCCAACTTCTCTGGGAGAACAACACTGTAGCCCTGCACTGAAGTGCAATACAGTGTGAATTACTAGTGACATTTATTCTGAAGATGCTGTTTTGCAAACTATAATACTAAATGTGTCATCTGAGGAAATAATATGCCAAATCAAACATGTACAGTTCGAATGGAGAACGCACAACGACAGTGGGTCACTGGAAAAGAAGAAGGTGTGGAACGGATAGCAGCGCTATAACATAAGCATATTCTTTATCAGAATACGGATAAGAATGTTGACAGATATCATGTTATACTAGTACCATTGCTACAATAAATGGTAACATATGGTGCATGAATGTGTATACACCTTCTACAGATCCTACAGCCTGATATGCAGAAGGGTATCAAACGTTGCAACCACATTCTCCCTGTTCACAGGGTGTTCTGATCAGGTTAACAGGGAGGGGACAAGGGGTGCCCCCAATCAGATTAAACAAAGCGATTCACATTTTAAATGGTGTTTGTGCAGTGCAGAAATGACTTTTGCCCCTATGACACTGCAAGAGGAAACCAAAATGAAAAAATAAATGGTTCTGCAGTACCAAAGGGGCTTATCCCTGTGATACTAAAAGAGGTAACCTATATAAATCAATACTAAATGGTTGTGCGTACAAAAAGGCAGCATCTTTGAGGGCGAGAGAAGCAATCAAATTGTACTAAATCACTTTCCAAGGGAACAGAACACCACTAAGCGGTTCGAGATGCGAGAACCAGGCGAAGGAACAGACGCGCGATACCAGTACCCCCAGATTCTGAAGCAAAACCTATGATTCTGGCCCCTAGTATCTCCTACACAACTATGACCACCACCGCGCCCTAGTACCACCACCACTTCAGGGAGAGGTCCCCTTGGAATCAATTGCAAACTCCAATTTTCCACACGGCGGGAGCACGAACGGTTGCGTACATCATCAGGAAAGGTAAGACACAAGAAAGAGTCAACGAGCGACGCACCATGGGCGTACTCGCCGGCGGTGGGATTGGCGGCGAGGCTGGAGCCGGCAGCGGGCGCCGGAGGCTGGAGGTGGGCGGAGACCGCGCGGAGCCGGCGCTGGGCGGCGTCCATTGGGGATTGCTCCTCCTGCTCACGTTGTGCCATGGAGACGGAACTCAACTGGAGTCCTCCGGCCCAGTCGCTGCTTGAGTTGCGTGGGGAGAGGTGTGGGTGGGGAAGCCGAGCCGCGGAAGCCAAGGACAACACAACAATTTCTGGCGTGGACGTTTGAGCGTTGCGATCAAGGTAAGCGTGGAGCGCTGAGGTGCTGGTAACGTTCACGATCCAAACGGTTTGTTTCTGATTTGGACAGGTTTTGTAACGAACGGTAGATATTCATGTCTTTCTAGAAAAAACGACGCGTCGATATCCCCGACGCTTTTTTGAAAAATGAATTCCGACTCTTCTTTTTTTTTAGACTAATTCCGACTCTTCTTGGAACGGTTTGGGGAGCACGGCCGGACATAATAATCGACCATATCTTATCGGCTTGCTTGCGTCGTGCGGAGGCACGGCACGGCATGGCACGGCACGGCAGGACATGCCGCGCCGGCGCCGCACCGCTTTTTGGTTGTGCGGACCTAGGGCGGGCGCGTTCGGCGTATTAGTGTTGGAGTGTGTTTGGCCCATACAGAGGCCCATGTGTGTTGGATATATATACCCACCCATCTAGGGTTAGAGGAATCAATTCAGCTAGTTCAATCCTGACTCTAACATGGTATCACAACCACCTCTCTCTCTCGTCTCCCTCCCTCCCCAACCCTAACCCTAGCCG
>LAPY01000298.1:53336-67122 GCA_000970635.1 Eragrostis tef | reverse complement strand
TTGTTCGTGTAACATAGATGAGACCATACAACATCTTTTTTTTTTTTTATTGTCATGTCGCTAGGTTCATTTGGAGAGTTGTACAAGTTTCTTTTAACTTACCACATCCACAAAGCATACAACATATGTTTGACGGATGGTTAACCGGTATTGATAGGAAACTACAATACAAGATTTTGGTGGGAGCAAGTACACTTAGTTGGTCTATATGGTTATGTAGAAATGATCTAGTTTTTAACAAGGTACAAGGTTTTACTTCTATGCAGGTGATCTTCAGAGGGACCTACTGGATGCGTTTCTGGTCACTACTGCAGAAGGAGGAGGATCGATCCCAAATCAAGTAGGGGTGCCGTGCTCTTGAGACCTCTGTTATGGAGATTTTTGCCAATCATGGCTGGTTTTTGAGTAATAGACTCGAGCTTTAGTGGGATTAAGACTTTCGAGCAGTGTCGCTCGCCTTGATTCCGTTTTAAACTTTGCTGGTTTATTTGGCCTGTAATAATGAACACTTTGAACAGCTTCATGCATCGATAGATGCAGCGGCTGGAATATTAATAAATATTCCCATTTCTAAAAGAAAAAGGGACCGATCCGGCAGATAGACCACTGAGATAGTTTTCATTCATGTCATCATGTGTTCAGTGTTCCTTAATCAAGTGACAGTGAGTCAGTGACAGGAATACGTCTTTACGTGGCAACCTAAGTTATATTTGCCGAATATGATCGGGTACGTTCCGAGCAGGTATTGTACATGGTTACGTTTTGCCTGTCAAGTTCTGCAAGTAGTGGGTGGTTTGGGTGCCATGTTGGTTCGACAGTGGAAGTACTAGCTTCTCCCTGTGTCTTGAAATATAAAGTCAGTTGATCTCTATATCATGAAATGCAACCACGGTGAAAAGGACAGCGGAGGAATATTATTTGCGACAGATCACATAACTGCATACAACTGAACAGCACCTGGTCTGAAGTTACTTCCACAATCTGAACAACCAGTGACACACACACACACACACACACAAAACTTCTCTTTTTTGGGACATCATACAGAGAGATAGATCAGTCGCATGCCTTGCCATTATGTTACACAACCATGTACAAAGGTTCGCTTGTTGCCCAACGACGCCCTGCAGATCAGGTCGACCGAAGTCGCCTCCTAATGCAGTGCTGTGAGGATGGGAGAGCTTTCCACCTGCACATGAAGTGCATGAGGATTATTAGTTGTAACTTCAGGGAAAAAATGTTAAACTCTGACAAACTAGGATAAAGATATGTTTCTCTTCCGGCAATACTAAACCGTCTTTTTACCTTGAAAGTTGCACCACAAATTTCCTCTTCATTTGCAGGAACAGCAGTGACCTTGTGCTTTGGGTTCTCGTAGCACTTCAAGCCTCCAAGAGCGTTAGAGTAGAAGCACCCTGCAGCCAGCACCAGATATGTGAACATGACATCAAATATGTTCAAGGATAATATTCTCATCTCATGAAATGTTGTACAAGATTATCGTCTTTCAAAATCGCTGAGCAGTGGTTAGCAAGATTGGCAAGTGGCAACACTGAAGTCAAGACACGACCTGGCATTGCTCAATGAGCTCCCATTACCTTGTGGAAAAGGCGCAAGCGACTTGCCACATGATCCTTTAAGCATGTCAATGTCGTCAGAAAAGGCGACACAGCCGTCAGCAGTTATCCCCCAGTAGAGCGGCACTTTGCCCTCGGGATCCTGAGACAGCGAATCCAATCGCACAAGAGATTAGGCACTGATACAGTTTCTGCTGCAGTATGTCCAAAGTATAGAGATGAACAAGCTAGTATGAAACTTACAGATGCGACGAGCAGGGAGGAGGTGGACTTGTCGAAGAGCACAAAGGCGTAGCTGCCTGTGAGCTGCGAGAGCATGAAGCTGGCCGGGTATGGTGCCCGGTCCCGCAGCGTCTTGTACGCTTCGATGACGAGGAGCACCTCATTGGCGCCCTTGGACAGCCCGTACTGCTGGCTCAGCCGCCCCAAGTTGTCCAGCACCCCCTCGAACAGGCAGAAGATCTCGTCTTTTGCCGCGAAGGACCTGACCCCAAAACAGTTTTATGTTGTCAGTGATGAGCATCTTCAGGACAGCGCATGCATCTCGATGTGCTGATTAGTACCATTGTCAACTGTGAAATTTTGATAAAGTAAATTCCTCTGAAAATGGCATGCTGAACAACATTTGGTGCCTATTTCAGAACTTCAGCTGCTGAAGAGCATGGTCCTTCAGAATGCAGAATTAGGTGCACCGTCAATGACTTAATGCCAAGATGCACCTAACAGTGAGAATTAGGATACTTCAACTTGTCCTTCTCACAAAAGGATGCTTAAACTTGTTCAAGAAAGTGGCAGGCACTGGCAGGATGTCGTAGTGCAAATGAATGGAGTAAAGGACTGGAATTCCTTGGATGCTACTCCTTCAGTGAATCAGTAGTACTTTGAGGATAAGAGCACAGGGCAATCAGGCCCCACAAATTATAGCGGCGAGAGACCATTTGGGCCACCTACTTTCAGCTTTCCTTTCATCAAATCTGTGGGAAGGAATAGCCGGATTACCAATTGACTACCAGGTGCCCTCTACTACCACTGAACTATGTGAATGTTTAGCACAACGACAGCTACAGTTAAGAGACCAATTAAACTTGCCCAATGCTGCCACGATGACAAAAACATATACTATTTCATAGACTGGTCGCTTTTCTTGAACGACAAATTGTTCATTGGTGTTTTCATAGCCGCCTGTCGTCCGAGAAAATGAGGCTGGTTTGTTGGTAAGTCAGTCGAAACCATCTCTGTGGAAGGTGGCTTGATGTGGACGTGCAAATTGCACTCTGTGGGGGTAAGACCTCTTTTCATAAATAAACATACAAGATATTTTAATGTTGCTGTCAACATAAACATCGGTGTAACTTTCTTCCAGTCCCTTCTTAATTTCCTGTCTGATCCCCAAACATTTGACGCAGGTAACCTTAGAAATCTACCATTGACAGCAGCGTTGTACCAAGGTTGAGACCATCTAGATTTCTTCTAGTAACATGGAAATAGCCAACGATACACCTTGTTATAGTGCTGGCGCCTTGGTTCATTTTGCAGCCCGTTTGTTTTCCTAATTTCTGAGAGAAAATCTCACTAGCTCAACCTCAGCCGCAAAATAAATATGTGATTTCCTGACAATTTTTTGTTGCTCACAATTATTAAGTCAGAACGAGAGTTATTGGTAGCTTGGTCCTACAGCTACAGGAATGGATGAGATAAACTGCATAGTATTTAGTGCTCCTTATCTGTTTGGACAGAGCAAAAATAGTTCTGTCCAATTATTGACAGAAGATGGGTGTCAACTGTAGGTTCATAAAATTATCTTTTCAATGATAAATCTGGTAACTAACAACTGAAATTTAGATAACACTATGGACCATCGATCATGGGTGAGTGTTCCATTTCCCGACCTCAGATCGGCCAGGGGCGCGGCCGGAGCATCTCTAATAGTGGCGTGGCCTGCTAGTGCGCCTGCTTTATCTGGATCCGTGAGGCCACGGGGGCACAGGGAAAAGTCTTCCTCGCGCGCGCGAGGCGAGGTTGCCACGGCCTCCGCCGTGGCCGCGTGCACCACCAGGATGCACGCCGGCGTCGTCAACCGAAAGCTGGGTTCTGACTATCGGAGGGAGAGATAGAGAGACACGACACAAGCTTGCTGAGATCATGTCACCATTACTGATCATACTTCACCAACTTAACCAACTAAAGAACAAAACAGAGCACCTGACGTGCCTCTGTTTCTCGCGTGTAAAAACTTGAGAACAATCTCGCAAACGCAAAGCATGGGGATGATTCACGAATCAGTTCTTTTAATTATCTCGCGAAGATTCAGAGAATATCAAGCAGTATCAAGCTGCAAATTAAACGGAGCGTGCTTGTACAAACCTCGGGCGGAGCAGGGCCTGGTTGGTGTGGGAGTAGGCGAGGGTGCCGTGGTCGCCGAGCTGCATGGACACGGCCGGCTGGGCGCTGCCGAGGAAGCGGTTAACCAGCTCCGACGCCCGCGTCTTGGGCGACGGCGTCCGGCTCCCCGCGGCCACCAGCTCCGCCGGCACCTCCACCACCGCGCCGCTGAACACCGCCAACATCTTCTTCGCCTCGCTTACTAAACTAACAACTCTACTACGGGATCCTACTCCTAACCTCCTCTGCTAATTAATCAGAGTAGCATAAACACAAGCAAGTATTCCACACTCCTGGGATGGATGGATCCCTCACAACAAAAGGATGGAGGAGGAATGGAGGGAGGCGAGGCGGTTTATATAGCTGCAAAACCAAAGCCCAGGCCCGCTGTTTTCCGGTGAATGACGTGGACCCCATGTGGCATCCGGTGTACTAACATTTGATTATCCGATTCCTTTTCCCGTCTCGGTTAAGCTTAAACAAAGTTCTCGTGAGCAGGGACGTGGCAGTGCATGTCCTTTACCGCTACTATTAATCGTGTCGTACCATCTAACCCCGAGTACCCGACCCATGCGTGCACCAGCTGCGACCATGTTTGACACGGGAAGTTCAGAGCTTTGTGCACGCAGCACGCTTCTCTGAAACAACGTTTGAACTTTGTTGCTGCCTTGCTGGTATCATGGACATTTGGGCAGCGAGAGCCGCGGAATCTGAAGAAATGGATGCGAAAGTTGTAGAATGATCTGTGTACATGGATAGGGGCTATCTACTCCGATATGGCGAGGAAAACGAATCGGAAGACTCCGGAGATCGGGAGGACGGCGACGCAACGCAAGCGAGGCCATGGCCATGCGCGGGTGCGAGAGGGAGGGACCAAGACGACGAGGACGGTGACGGGTGCGCGCGTCACGTGGGGTTCCTCGTGAATGACACGTCTCTTTCCCGTCCCACGCGGAGAGGCAGCGCAGCCACGCACACGCAAGGCCACCGGCGAATTGGCCTCTTCCGGCAGATAATATTTGCCGGCGAGCACACATGGCGCACCCATATTGCCACGCATTTTCTTCCATTTTTCCCTTGGGGAAATTGTTGCCACATATATTTTTTTCGAATTTGCCACGCATTTTCGTGGACAATGGAAATGGTTAGCGATATCAGACTGGATAATGTCTTTCGCATATCATAACCCATCTTTTTCTGCGGAGCTGAAGCAGATAGTATGTTACACAGAAGTGGATATTGATACATATTTTTTTCTGATGCCGAAAATGGTATGGAATGGAGACGGAGCGGAATTGAGTCGGAGTCGGATTCCAATTGTCGGAAATTCGTAAGACAGTATGGCACTTACAATACTCATATCTCTAGTTCATTGCGGCAGTTAGAAGTAGGCAACAATGGAGCCATTATATGGTGGCATACACGTTGGGCGATTATGTGCAAGGCCTAAGCTTTGAAACTTGTATTTAGGTTGTGTTAGTTTGAACAAACTTATCGATAATCCTGTTTCAAACATCCGGTAATCCACACTAACCATCGGATAATCCATATTCGCCAAAACCTCTAAACCCTTTTCCTATTTCTTTAAAATTCGGATTTAAAAAGGATTGGATAATTATTCACATCATTTTCTGCTTTTAGAAATGGTGAGTTAATCATGAACCCAAGTTGTTATCATCGACAAATAGAACCGGAGCTGAGAGAGGTCCACCACATTCCATTTCTTCCCTGTCGTGACTGCTTTCTCCTAGTTCGCACAATGTTTACCTCGACTCCACTACACTCCACCCCCTACAAGCATTCCCAAACGGTTCGATGCTGTAATGTCGTTAACACGCCTGCATGCCACTAAGAATGGATCCGCTCTAATTAGATTCTACTTCATTTCCATTTGGTGACAAGGACTGTTAATCCCCTGTTAAATAATCAATGCAAGCCGCACTAAAAAGTTTGGCTGACGGCAATCCCACACCACACGCTGATTTACAAAAAATCAGTGGACATGATCAACGGCCCTGGTGCACCGAGAACGACTGACGTAGAACTCCAAGTTCCTCCCGACCAATAGACACTCTTTTCCCCAATTCAATATAATGTTTCTGTGTCACAAAAAGGACTCGCACTAAGCCACTAAGACGTGCAATGTCTCGATCACGTTGGCTGCACGTAGCTATGTGGTTGTGTGCACAAGAAATAAATCGTAGAAATGTATTTCTGAATGAACATAAAAATTCTTAACCACCGTCAGCAGGGAATCAGGATCCAGCACCACGTCGCTTTTGGTACACTGACGAAGAAACAGCCGGATAGAATCAGATATATGTCACTGTTAGGTGCCCACAACGACAAATGATCGAGTCATCTGTTTATTAATCAAGTGGGCACAATTATTTAATTGAAAAAATATCATGATAACTTGAGCGAGGCCTGACTTCACAAAAAAAACTATTTCTATGTTTCCATCAATAAGTCTATTTCAATGGCTCAGCAGCCACGAATTTCTCAAGCACAATTTTGACCTCTGTATTGTAAGATTGGCAATTATCATTCTTCCCTCACGTAAACCTTAACGGTGACGAACCACATTATCTTTTAAAAAATCGAAATGGCATTTTTGCAAGTGTCGACTATATTATGACTTATTTCTATATTTAAAAATGATTCTCGAGTGAGCGTTTGGTTATTCAGAAGTGTACTGAACAAACTGATCAAAGTATTTATATGCATAAACCAATGGGCGCCCACAGAACAGGATAAGACCGCGACCCACAGATTTGCGATTTTTTTTGCTGGACTTGTGGACTGCATTATACGAAGTTATACGAAAAAATGATTCTCGAGTGAGCGTTTGGTTATTCAGAAGTGTACTGAACAAACTGATCAAAGTATTTATATGCATAAACCAATGGGCGCCCACAGAACAGGATAAGACTGCGACCCACAGGTTTGCAATTTTTTTGCTAGACTTGTGTACCGCAGGGAGAATCTAGCCCATGTGATCCAGTGCCGTTCTGGATTCTCTTTAGGTAATCCAAATTGTGTTCGTGGAGCTCATTAGTGGTACAGATACACTGCAGAGGAATCAAACTGACGAAGAACTAGAACCTTTAATTACTGGCCGGTTATACTAGCATAATCGAGGTCCTTCTCTTAGTTGGATTTATCTGCGAGTCTGAACCAAAAACCATACATGAAAGGCAGGAGCAACTTGGAAAGAGGCACCCCTATAAATTATTAGTGTCATATTGACATAATTGTTTCAAAACAATTATTAGGATAAAAGAAAATACTGACACGCCAGCACTCTCGTTAATTTCAACATGTTTATTCGTCAGATATTGCAGTTGACACACAATTCGGACCACCGAATGCGAAAATCATATGAACTCAATCATATCGCGCGGGTTGCATGTGCGCTTGGTGCTCTGACGAAGCATCTTATATGTGAGAATCGTGGAGTAACTGTGCAGGAATTCTATGTGCCCACAGTTTGCCGCCGAGGGTCCTGAAACCGGACGGTTTAAAGTCCATGCTGGTATACAGGTTGATTCCTTACCGTACTTCTTTAGTAGGAGTAGTTCATGTTTGCTTGTATGCAATCATGCATACTTTGTTGTGAAGCTAGTTAGCATCAACTGGGGGCATACTGAACTATCAAATGACTGTAACTTACTATGAAAAATGAACAAGACAGAAGCTACAGAGCCTCCGTAACGCGACCTCTGAACGATAAAATGCATACGTGTCGGTGCGGGCGCGCCGTTGCCGATCGCGAGGAGCGGGACGGCGGTCATGGACGGAGAGAGGCGGAGGCGGGCGTGAAGTGCGCCCCCGCGGCGGCAGCGAGGAGGCGGAAGTGGACGGCGAGGAGCAGCGAGCGCAAGGAGCGAGAGGGAAAGGCGGGCGTCGCCGCGGAGGAGGCAGGAGTATGGAATGTGGGCGAGCGCGGTCACCTCCACCGGGGAGGTCATGCCATGCGCCAGCGGATCGGGGGCCTTTTTTTTTTTTTGACCAACGGATCGGGGACTTGGTGAGGAGTGACTGAGTGAGAGAGTTTATGCCTGGCGGTGACCGCGGGGGCGAGTGGGGCAGCGGGCGCGGAATGAGCCGAGTGGCCGTGGCCCAACTTGAAAATGGGCCTGCGCAGGGGCCGTGGTTACAGCCCAGTGGACAAATCCACGTTGGTAGAAAGAGAGATGCACCCGTGCTCGGTGAAGCTAGAAGATCGAGATGCTGCCAGGGTGCTTCCGCATCATGAAAACGGAGGTGGCGCCATCATACTTTAGCACTGTGCCTTAATCATACAGAGACCGGGCCTAGCTAGGAGCCTTTCCCTACTCTCAAATATACCAACCTGGTGGATGCGCAGACTTCTGCTCATCCAAAGCCACTGCACGAAAACAAGCATGACAGGTGATCGCTACCAGAATTCGGTATCTACATTCTACGGTAAATGCATGAATGGGACCATGGGATGTATCCATAGTTTCAAAAAGAAGTGAAATATGCGGAAGCTGCTTCAAGAGTGATGCCGATGTTATGTTATTGACCTATTTGAGCCATGGCTGACGAGGCCAAACAGCGGCTGATGATGCAAGTATGAAAGGACGCCACTGGGATTAGCTGATTGAGCCACTTATACGGTCCAATATCTCGACAATGTGGGTCGCCTGGGCATCGTCTGGCTTACGCGTTGAAAGGTGATTTCCTGGTCCACCATCCATTGAGTCGTTTGAATAAAAAGGAAACTTCCTGACAGTGTGAAAAAATTAAGAAGTATGGAATAGACAACCAGTGATATTCCAAAGCCTTGACTTGCGTGGCCGTGGTGAAGCCCTGAACGGTTATGAAATGAAACAGGCTAACACCAAACTGCACATAACTTGCCTATGCTTTGTCCCCTTTCTGTTCTTCTTCTCTATTGTATACAAGGATTTATCCGGCTCAGGATCGCTTCATCCTGTCACCGGTCATCAGTACACGTACCTCTCTCCTCTTCCAGCAGACCGGCTGCTGCTTACGGCGCTGGCGCAGCTCTCAGCTCATCCTTATTTCCCTCTGATAATTTTGCTGCTCTAGTGTGCTGAGACGATGATTGTGGCTCAGGCGACGGTAAGTCTCTTTCTCCTCCCGATTTTCGTTCTGTTGCTTTATTGTTTGATTACTCTATTCTCCTTTTATCTCACTGCTGGGATCGAATTGAACTTTTTCATCATCTTGTTATCGAATTTGTATTCACACGATCTTGACTCGCATTTTGTTAAAATGTCAAATCAGGATCTTATACACCACATGGCACCCAAAGGCAGGAGGGGTATATTTTAAGTTTTTTCAGCGGGTTCATATGACACGAAAAATTCCATTTCCCTTCCTGGCGAGGAAAGTAGCTGAATAAGCGATTAACTAATTCCTCTATCCCACCAATCCAGTCACTAATCCAGTATAACTCGTACTATACAATGTCAATCTCAGCCTCCTTAATTTGATCCTACTAACAAGCAGGTTCATTTTCTCGCAAAATGGGGTCAAGCACACAAATGATTTTCCTTTCTGTTCATGGAATCATTTTGCTGGCTTTTTGTTCATTTAGCTTACCGTCTTTCTGTGCATCAGATAGCCAACTTCTTCCAAACAAGCCACTTAGTTTTGGCACCAAACTCATCTCCGACGATGGCACTTATGCCTTGGGCTTCTTCTCCCCATCCAACTCCAGCAAAAAACTCTATTATTTAGGTATATGGTACAACAACATTCCCAAGGATAACGTCGTGTGGGTTGCCAATCGTGCCACTCCAATCACTGATCCTTCGTCTACAACACTTGCCCTCACAAATGGATCCAATCTGGTTTTGTCTAACACTAATGGCCCCGTGCTTTGGATGACAAACATCGATGCTACAACAAACTTCTCATCAGAGACCGCCAGTGGAGAAGCCACACTTGACAACAGTGGAAATTTTATCCTTCGGACGTCGAATGGAATCATCTTATGGAAAAGTTTTGATTACCCGACCGACACTCTTCTCCCTGGCATGAACCTTAGGCTCACCCACAAAAGTCATGCAATACAACGGCTTATTTCTTGGAATGATCCCCAAGACCCATCACCGGGCAGCTTCTCCTATGGTGCAGATCCTAAAGAATTTCTGCAGCGCTTTAGCTGGAATGGCTCAAGACCATACTGGCGAAGCCCAGTATGGAATAACTACTTAGTAATTGGATCATATCTTGATATGATCAACTCCACTATCTACATGACGATACATCGTATTAATGATGAGATCTCGGTGTCATATGGCATCACAGGTGGCTCCTCAACTGTAAAAATCAAAATGGACTACTCAGGAAAGGTAAAGATCCAGGTTTGGAACAATAGCAACATACCGGAGTGGAATATATTGCAGACAGAGCCAAACAATGAGTGTAGTACATATGGGTATTGTGGTCCATTTGGTTATTGTGACCGCACAGAGCCTATTGCGACATGCAAGTGTCCTGATGGTTTCGAGCCAATAGACAACAAAGACAGGACCAATGACAAGTTTTCAGGGGGATGCCACCGGAAGGATGCACTAAGATGTGGTCAAGAAAATAGCTTCTTAACTTTGACTGCTATGAAGATTCCCGACATGTTCTTGTATGTCAAAAATAGAGGCTTTGATGAATGCAGAGCAGAATGCACTAGCAACTGCTCCTGCACAGCGTTTGCTTACGCCAATATGAGCACCAAGACTATCAATGGAGATGACACAAGGTGCCTATTATGGATGGGAGATTTGATTGACACAGAGAAGCTTATTGGACAAGGAGAAGATCTCTACATTCGGGTTAACAAATTAAGAGGTATAATATACTGCTTCCCTTCTCTACTCACTTATGTTTTCTTTCATTTATGCTTATCTACAGAGGATCTTGTTTTAACTCCTTATTGCTTCATACAATAACAAAGCATGAATAAGATCTAAATAATTAGCGCAAAAGGAGTATGGTTCAAATCTGATTACATTTTTATGGTGTTGCAGCTTAGCTTGTTTAATAAAAGGTAAATGCAAAAAAAAAAAATTGTTGGATTCCATCATTCAGTTTTCCATTCTGACGAAAAATTGCCACTTGGCAATGGCATATACACCAATTTCACATTCCGAGGAGGTAGTGAAATGACATCTAACTAGGCCACAACCACATTGAACAGCTATGATGCAAACACATGTCGGATCACAGCCTTCACGATGTAACAATTCAAATAAGGAAAATACCCAGTGGAAACTATCCTTTGGGTGAAATCAAGATCACTGGTAACTCGTGCCTAAAATATAGAGATTCAATCCAACTTGAAGGGTAGTGTTTTACAGTTGTAAATATAATCAACTTCCACTACAAGATCTATATTTACGAGCGTTATTTGCAAATGCTGACATTTTTTTAATCTCTTTAGTATTTGTTCAGTGCCTTGGTGTGTATTCTAATCTAATTTGGAGATATCTCAAGAATGAAAAAAAATACTGAAAAAGATTCACGAAATAACATTTCTCAACAAACCTTTTGGTATTAGAAAAATATATAGCAAAGGGACTAATCTATTGTTCACTCAAAATTAAAATTCTTGGTAACCATATATGCGTTATTGTATAGTGTTCATATGTTGGCTTAAATCAATATAGGTTATAGAAGAAAGCCAGCATATTCAACTTTAAACATAACAAGGAGTTCTATATCTGAAATATATTAGTATAGTGCCAGGTTTCCAATTTCTTAACTCATGACACCATTTATTTGTTGGTTAAATTTTTTGCAGATAAAAAGAGCAGGAACAACTTACTGAAAATTACATTGCCTGTTGTACTAAGTTTGCTTGTCCTCCTATGCATCTGTCTTGTATGGATCTGCAACTTCCAAGGTAGAACATAAGTTCCTTTTTTTATGTAACCCCCAGAGGACATAGTTCACTTTGCTATCTCATATGCATTGCTTTTTTTATTTCCATCAGCCAAACAAAGAAACAAGAGCACCTGGAAGAAGTTAATGTCCGGAGCTTTGAGCACTTCTCATGAACTTGGAGATGTAACCTTCCCTTTTTTTAGCTACCACAAAATTATGCTTGCAACAAACAACTTTTGTAGCTCCAACATGCTTGGACATGGAGGTTTTGGTACTGTTTATAAGGTATCAATAATTTCATGCAATAGAAAATCATTATTTATTTGTCTAATGTGATATAAGAAGTATGTGATACTGCAGGGAACTTTAGATTGTGGTAAAACAATTGCTGCCAAAAGGCTTAGCAAGAGTTCTGGCCAGGGGGTGTTGGAGTTCAAAAATGAAGTAATTCTCATTGCAAAGTTGCAGCATAGAAACCTAGTTAAACTTCTTGGTTTCTACATTCATGGCGATGAGAAACTACTGATATACGAATACTTACCAAATAAAAGTTTGGATGCCTTCCTTTTCAGTATGTTATACTTTTTCTTGGCAAGTTTCAGTAATTACTCATTCCATCCCAAATTATTTGTTATTCTGGCTGTATTTTTGTATGTACATGTTTATAGCATCTTCTATGAATCTGGAAAAGGGCTTGTCAAGGTGCACAGATCCACACAGTACATAGCCAGAATGATAGTATTTTGGGACGGAAGGATTAATCAAACAAACAAGCATGACTAAAGGATGTCCCCAAATTTATGCTATTGCCTACAGATTCCACAAGAAAACTATTGGACTGGCCAACAAGATTCAAGATAATGGTAGGGATAGCTAGAGGACTTCTTTATCTCCATCAAGATTCACGGCTTAAGATAATTCACAGGGATCTCAAAGCAAGCAACATACTATTAGATGAAGAAATGAGCCCCAAGATATCTGATTTTGGTATGGCTAGAATATTTGATGGAAGCCAGCAACAAGAAAACACTAACCGCGTTGTTGGTACATAGTGAGTGATAAACAACAATACACGAATGAGCTTTACAACCGTTCATGTAATCATGTTCTTGAACCAAAAACCATATTTCTGTTAATCAAATATTGTTTCATGCAGTGGTTACATGTCGCCTGAATATGCATTGGAAGGTGTATTTTCTGTCAAGTCGGATGTGTATAGCTTTGGAATTTTAATTCTAGAGATTGTGAGTGGTTCAAAGATAAGTTCTATGCACACATCAGAAGATTTTCCCAACCTTATAGCCTTCGTAAGTACTACAAAATATTCACATCACTGTAATTTATTGCAATTATGTATCTTGATGGGGATAACACATGATCGATGTAGGCATGGAGCTTATGGAAGGATGGGAACATGAAAAATTTTGTTGACTCATCAATCACGGAGAGTTGTTCATTCGATGAAGCTTCACAATGTATCCATGTTGGGCTCTTGTGTGTTCAAGACAATCCAAATGCTCGTCCATTCATGTCATCGGTAGTGTCAATTCTAGAAAATGGATGCACATCACTTCCACCTCCGAAAAAACCTATATATTTTGTAGAAAGGAATTATGAAACTTATGAAGCACCAGAAACTATTGTGAATTCCTCATATACAATTACAGAGTTGGAGGGGCGCTAGAAGTCTATTACTGCAAATGCCAGCATATTAGGGGGTGACCCCTCCTGTTCATTCAAAAAAAAAAATGCCAGCTTGTAAATTTGAACTATGGAAAGTACATTGACCAGCATAACTTTGTACAATTGTACAAATATAAGACCGAAGAGGTAGTAGTAGAAAAAAGAATATGAGTTTGAGTGAAATGCACAAAACTACAACTATTTGTGCTAAGGTTTCACAAAACTACAACTTTTGAAACCTATTTTAGAAAACTACAACTATTTTG
>LAPY01000298.1:31270-48589 GCA_000970635.1 Eragrostis tef | reverse complement strand
GGTCGCCACCGCCGCCGCGCTGCTGCTTCTCGTCTGCGCCGCCTCGCTCCGCTGCTCGGCCGCCTTCGGCTCCGCGCTGGCGGCGGCGCCCCGGAAGCTCTGGGCCGGCGGGGTCTCCATTGCCGCCGAGGCTTCTTCTTCTGCTGCGTACGACTCCAGGGACTGCCCCTTCCTGGACGTCGGGTTCCGGTGCTCCGAGAACGGCCGCCCCGACGCGTCCTACACCAAGTGGCGGTGGCAGCCGGCGCGCTGCGATGTCCCGAGGTCAGTTCGATTTGTTACTGAGTTCTTACTTCATTTGCTTGGCAGTTGCCACCCTCTGTTCCTTGGGTTTGGTCCGAATCGACTATAGCGTCTCCACCTACTTGCGAGGCTTGGTTAGCTTGAAAAATCGAACAACCTTGAAAATTTCAATTGAAATTTCGCAATGCATTGCTCGTTGGACCAGCCTTAATTTGACAGTACTAGTTCAACAAGCATCCCCACTTCCATATGTAGGGTCCTTTAGGATCTAGGAAATTATTCCGTACGACATGTTAGTGGGACGTGGATCCGTGGGTGCACAACAAACATTTGATTATTGGAACACGGGGCTGGGGACGGCCACGCGCACTTAGGACTACGTAACGTGATTGGAAACTCAATGCCCTGTGCGGTGCCTGCCCCTCGGTCAGAAAACAACGTTTGATGAACATATTTATTTAGTCATGGGAAGATATACTTGTTAATTGAAAGGTGTTGTATAATTAATCAACCTGTCATGACGTAGCCATCTTGCAACCATTCCTGTTCTAGTTTTTTGTTGGTCGTCAGTGTTTAGTTGACATTTTCAATGTTACACTCAGCTGCCATTGTTGACAAAAAGGTTTGGTGTTTATGTCTCTTCGTTCCGAATTGAACGCAATGTCAAATGCTAGCAGCAGCATGACCTCATACAAGGTGACAATAGGCATTAATGGTGTTAGTTGAATGGTGCTAGCATCAATGGTAGTCATGTAGTACATCAATATGATGGCAAAAATAGGCAAAATCACAGCAGATTTTGCTTCTATCTGTAACCATTAGTTGGACATTGCCTTTAGTCTGAACTAAATATGTACATTATTGTATTTTTTAGTAGAATTTTAAGTGTTTATGGTGTGGTTTTGTGCAGAGGGCAGATGCAGTTGGTGGGTGATATTATATAATGTATGGGTGGAAGTTGCAACTATTGCTGCAGCATATAATTCCTTATGCTTAACCCATTGTGTGCTACTAATGGGCAGATGAACCTTTCTGGGTGTAGCTGAAAAATAGTTTGCTTGTTTTGATCCTTGAAGTAGTACATAATGTTTTCATGGACTTGTACATATGTCTACCAGTTGCTTGTTATTTGGGTGGAGGCATAATCTGGATGAACCACATTTTCACTCTCGCATAATTGATATCCCCTTTCTAATTTAGTCATATTTATTCTTTGACTTGTTAGATTTGATGCTAAAAATATGCTGGAGAAGCTACGGAACAGAAGGGTAGTATTTGTTGGTGATTCAATTGGAAGGAACCAATGGGAGTCTCTACTTTGTATGCTATCTACCGCTGTTCCAAACAAGAGCTCCATCTACGAAGTTAATGGGAGTCCTATCACAAAGCACATGGGTTTCTTGATTTTCAACTTTAGAGACTACAATTGCACTGTGGAATACTACAGATCTCCTTTTATAGTCCTTCAAGGCCGTGCTCCAGCTGGATCCCCTGATATTGTAAGATACACAATTCGGGTGGATGCTATGGATTGGATGTCTGAAAGGGGTAAGTGGAAGGATGCTGATGTGTTGATCTTCAACACTGGGCACTGGTGGAACAATGAGAAAACAATCAGGGGGTAAGAATGACTCTTCTGGTCTGGCCTTTTTAAATTGCAGTGATATTAGCATCAATGAACTTCATTAAAATTGTTAATCTATCAGCGTGTCCCTATGCCACAAGGAGTTTCTTAGAGACTTAGAGAAACAGCAATCTCTATCTCCGTACCTAAAATGTGATCATCATGTTTAAGAACTCATCTTTCAGTTTCGGATTGTCATGGTGATAAGACATTAAAGATCAGTATCCTGTAATCCATGCCCGTGATATGTATTCCTATACACATAATTTGCTGTTAGCTATTGTGGAAAATGATGTAATTGAATTTTGGTATGTGGAACACATGGTTACAGAAGAATGCAATAGCATTTGAAATTCGTCTGCGTATATATGTACCTTGAAGCTAGATTTGCTGACTTGATGTTATGTCTTATCAGGGGTGCCTTCTTCCAAGTAGGGGATGAGGTGAAAATGGAGATGACTGTTGCAGATGCTTACCGGAGATCAATACAGACATTGTCTGATTGGCTTCACAAAGAAGTTAACACAAGCAAGACCCATGTCATCTACCGTACATATGCTCCTGTGCATTTCAGGTCTGTGTAGTTGCCCACTTACCAGGGTTCACTTCTCTCAAACTGTTTTCCTTGCTTTAGATGTATGTGACAGTGTTTCTGATCCCTTGTGTTCTGTCTGTTGTAACTTAATGTCTTAATCATGTTACTGCACGAAGTGCCTGAAACCTTGAACAGCACATGCATGATGCATTTACTTCTTTTTTTTCTATTGTATGTTCTTTTGAACACACGAGTACTGTAAGATGTGTTTTCCAGCGTGCCTTGCTAACAAGAGTATTACATGTTCTGCAATCTGCAGAGGTGGCGACTGGAAGACTGGAGGGAGCTGCCACTTAGAAACTCTTCCAGATGTGACACCACTCACATCGATACAAGAATGGGCTGACCTGCTTCAACCCGTGAATGATTTTCTAGGAGATAACCTCAAACCCAAGCTTCATGGGGTAAATATGCTGAACGTGACACAGATGACAGCTCAGCGGAAAGATGGTCACCTCTCAATATACCTGAGCCCTTCAGGGCCTGTCCCTCGATACAAACAGGACTGCAGTCACTGGTGCTTGCCTGGCGTCCCTGATACCTGGAATGAGCTTCTGTATGCCCTTGTGATGAGAAGACATATGAAGATGGATCAAAATGTTTCCCTAGCTGGTACTGAAGCACTAAATATTGGCTGATAAATTACATGAGGTAAGGTACCAAATACTTGTTTTCATGAAGACTCAAGAAGTGAAGAGGGAGGTTTAATGGTGCATCCAGCCGCAGGTCGTCATGAAAAAGTAAGCTTGATTCATCCTGGGTGATGGCTAATGGCGTTGTTAATACACATTTTTGGATCGCAGGAGTTGGTTTGCAGGAAGCTGCACCAGCACCACCTTTTTTTTTTGTTGTTGTATATTCCGAGGTTAGTGAGTAGCTGAGCAGAGTTAGAGCATAGTTTAGCTTTGTATGATGAAGGTAATTTGTAAGGTCATTGGTGTTAGTAGTGGGCCCGTGGCGAACATAGCTAGGGCCTGCAGTGTGAATGATGTAAATAAATATATAGCAGTGGCAAATTTGCCATGGTTTCAGTTCACCTCACCACAGTTGGCTTGTATAGTTGTAAGAGTGCTGACCTGCACCTGTTGTTTTGTATCCAGCTGATGGGTGCTCCAGGCATCCCTCGTGCTATTTACTTACTCTTTTGTTAGTCTCTTTTTGTTACTTTACTTACTTTATCATGATGGTAGAACTTTTTAACTTGTTTGATTGATGCTGTACTAGAGGGTAGGGTACTCCAACCGGTTTGTACGCATCAAACCGGAGAAAATGACTGGCGCTATCCCGGATTTTAAAATGGGCCGGCTGAAACCGTCCGATGCCACATAGATTCCAGCCCACCTCGGCCACTTCCGCTCTGCTCTGCTGATTTCCTCGCCTCGTACAGTCGTCCTAGTCTTCGTCACTGGGCAGGATTCACCCAGCTGGGATCCATGGAAGGATTGATCCAACTTTGAATACTCGGCACGTGCTGCCGTTAAACTCCCCAACCTGGCATCTCCGGCCAAGTGACCATCTAGAAGTTTCCTCAGGCCGTGCGCCGGCTAAGCATCCATTGCCCACCAACGCGGCCGCCCGCCGCCATGGCTCTCGTCGAGGAAGACACGGCGCCTGCAGTTGCCGCCGCCGCCGCCGCTCCCGATCCCACCGCCGGTGAGTCCCTCCTCGCTAGCAGGCCCTCTCTCCTGTTCCCCAGCCTCTCGTCTGGGGCTGGTGCTTAGTGGAGCACTGGAGCTCCTTGCTCACGATTGTATTGCTGACTCCGTTTAGTTCGGTTTCAGATGGTGATTTGAGTTTTGTGTATTTGATTCATAATTGAACCGTAGTATCGTGTTTTTCGTTACAATTTGGTGGCCTAGAGGTGGTTCAGCACTACTTTGGGCTTGGTGGTAGATTTCGATCGTTAGTGATGCAATTTTTCAAACGATTCTCTCCGTTTGGACCTCGCCCATATGACTTTAAAAGGATCAAATCAAATGCTAACTCATTGCTAACATTTTGTAGTACGGAAACGAAATTTATGATATGGCTGCAGAAGAATCGGTATTTTGTATCAAAATGGAGAGTAATTTCCAATCCCTTGTCCTCTCTACTTAACTATCGTCTTCTGTTTTCAGGCACTAGTGAGAATGAGATAACGGTGGAAGAAGCTTCTTTTGTGCATACTGAGCCTCCCCAAGATGGCACTGCCCCACCTGTGGCTACCTCTGATATGGAGGTCCTTCACGATAAAGTTAAGAAGCAGGTCATCAAGGAAGGCCATGGCAAGAAACCCTCAAAGTTTGCAACATGCTTTGGTAAGTACGGAACAAAAAGTTCATTCCCTTTGCTTGGGATGTTGGTGTCTAGAATGAGGCTAAGATGTTGTACCTGCATTTTGTTGTATTCTAAAATGGTATCATGGATTTGCTGTTTGTTCTTACACTAGTTAACTTCATTTATCAACTTATCATTTGTGGAAAAGACATGATTGATCATGATCATGTACGTTATTGATCTTCTCTTCTTTCAATACAGAAAAAGATGTTATGAGTGACAAGGGGATTTGTAAAACAAATTCTGTAGACTAGGTTCAGGATCTTTTCACCCCAACCCACATTAAACTACCATGGCATGCAGTGTTAGCAAAGTTGTGATACTAGTCGCTCCTTCATGTCACCTTTTTCCATCAATTGAGTACTAATATTCATTCCCGCAACCAATCCAGTTTGTTGCTGTAATGTTTATGTCAATTTTCAAACTTTATTTATAATCACTAATCGAAAATGACTCATTACTTTTTTCGTTCGTTAAGTATACGTTACCAGTACCGATTCGTTTTGATAATCTAACATTTTTGTCAACTTTTCAAGGTTCGAAACATCTTCTGTAAATTTTGCTAATTGTGTATTCTGTATAAACATTATTTCAATCATCCTTATGTCATTTTTTTAGACCAAATCATCCTTATGTCATTGGGAGGAAGCATACACATGTATTCAGTGCACAATTTGAAAGAGAACAGCTGTAAATTAACTTTTCCCTTATAAAACTTGGTATTGCAGTGCACTACAGAGCATGGGTTCAAGGATCATTGCATAAATTCGAGGATACTTGGCAAGAACAGCATCCAATTGAACTGGTACTTGGAAAAGGTGCTACAAAAGTTGTTTCACTTATGTCATCCTCAGTTTTTCTCTGTTGTATGCATTTCATCCATATACTCCTTTTGAGGGTACCTCAAACAGCTTAGTTTGTATGCTATTGTGATTTTCTTGTATCCTGACGATGATTCTGAAAAATGTTTTGAATATTGTTTTCCTGCCAGTAACTTGTCATGCCTGCTATTAATTTTCTAAAATGTTGTACTTGTTCATGTTGCATTGCTCAGTAATCATACTTGTGCAGTGTAACTAAGCCATGAGAATTTAGTAATAATAGGATTGGCCCTTAATGCTGTTTTATCACCAAAACTATGTTGGTGCTGCTTTTCTTTATTAAGCAGACGGATGTGCTCCCAGCTTTGTAATAATTGGCTCTAGCTCGATTTATTATTTGCTCAAGGCCAGTAACTCTTTCCCATTATCTATAAAAAAAACTAACCCATGAGAATCATGTGGGCACCCTGTATAGCAAAAAATTAACAGTGACAATTCCTTATGGAGCAACTTTCTAAAGCTTTTCTTTTCCATATACAGAGAAAAAGGCAATGGCTGGTTTAGGCATTGGGGTTGGTAACATGAGAAGCGGGGAGCGCGCGCTGTTGCATGTTGGTTGGGAGCTAGGCTATGGCAGAGAAGGAAACTTTTCATTCCCAAATGTCCCTCCAATGGCAGACCTTGTTTATGAAGTTGAACTTATTGGATTTGATGATGTCAACGAGGTATACAAAAACAACTCCTGCCTCCACCCCCAGATTGTGCTTTTATTGTTATTATTATGAAAAGCAAGCTGGTATCATTTGTACAGATTGTCATTTTTACTTATGTTTTTCGAGCTGAAAAGTTCCAAATAATGACAAACTGTGCAAATCAGGGGAAGGCTCGAAGTGACATGACTGTCGAGGAGAGGATTGCAGCTGCAGACAGGAGAAAGATTGAGGGTAACGAATATTTCAAAGAAAAGAAGCTTGAGGAGGCCATGCAACAGTATGAAATGGTTGTGCCTTAGTGATGTGTTCTGCATGTTGATAGTGTCGTGATACTCTAATTTAAGTTAACCCCTCCTGTTACAGGCAATTGCGTACATGGGAGATGATTTCATGTTTCAATTGTTTGGAAAGTACAGAGATATGGCCTTGGCTGTGAAAAATCCCTGCCATCTCAACATGGCTGCATGCCTGATCAAACTAAAGAGATTTGATGAAGCTATCGCACAATGTGGCATCGTAAGTTCTTCTACTTCGTTTCTTGAGATTCAGTCTTTCAACCGATTTATATTGATGTGTACATTACTACATTACTATGGTTTCATAGGGCTTCACAAAATCTCATTTTGTCAATAACAATCAAAATGACAGTAGATATCTCTGATAACTGTGCTTCTATGGTCATTTTGTCAAAAAAAAAAAAAGACAGTAAATACCTACAGGAGTTGCATACTGCTGATTTGCACCCATTTTCAGTTACCTTTTGATTTATTGTACAGTACCATGTTCCTACAACAAAGTTGTGGTGTTTTGTCCCAAAATGAATTGTTCAAATACTGATCTACGATTGACCTCTTTTGCATTACTGTTCAGGTGCTGTCAGAGGACGAGAGTAATGTGAAAGCTTTGTTCAGACGGGGAAAGGCAAAATCTGAGCTTGGCCAGACTGAATCAGCAAGGGAGGACTTCCTGAAAGCCAAGAAGTACTCACCGGAAGACAAGGAGATCCTTCGGGAGCTTCGGCTGCTGGCTGAACAAGATAAAGCTCTGTACCAGAAGCAAAAGGAGCTATACAAAGGTCTCTTTGGGCCAAGGCCTGAGGCAAAACCGAAGAAGGCAAACTACGTGGTTCTGTTCTGGCAGTGGCTGGTATCCTTGATCAGTTACGTGGTCAAGTTATTCAAACGTAAGAATGATTAGGATAATTAAGCGAAATTGTGAAGGGTTAGTGAGATCCGTGGCCAAGATGACCACCTTGTACTATACGCCGTGTTGTTTTGCGTTGCGTTTTTGATAATTATATATATCGCATTGACTTGCATCACATGTTGTTCCGAAACTCTGTACATTGCTATATTTTTGTGAGCTTTGTCGCTGACTGCCGCTGGCAGTTTCAGAACTGAATTGCCGTGAATTTACATTTCGTGTGTGCGTACGCCGAGTAGTTTTGAATGCTTTGAACTGATTCTTTCGTTTTTCGCTACGCTTTGAACTGAAGTTTTGAGAGACGCGTGGAGTCGGGCACAACTGCGCAAACAAGAATTAACCGTTCTGTAACTGCGTCGACCGGTGGACGTTGCATTATTCACTTCTTTTCCTGAAGCCGACCAATGCATGCGCGCCATTGCGCTTGCGCCAACGCCACCGCACTGCCCCCCGACCCGGTGCCATGGCACCTAGCAGCTAGCACAACCTAGCGTCGCCATTGGTCTCATCCACGTGAATATCCTGTAGGCTCACGTTGCACTCTGTCTGCCTGCACCAGGACTCGAGTACGTTTGTAGCTGAGCACGATTTCGCAAGTCTTGCCTGTGACATATCTCTACAATAACGCTTTGCCGGCCAGAAGCAGCAGGACGTCCTGCCCACCTTCATGCTCCGATCTAGATTCTACATCCGCATTTTCTTCTTCCTGAGATGTCCCGCGCTGGGGCACTACTTTGGCAAAACTTCCCAAACTAGAAACCGCGTGCCAGTAGAGCGCATCATATCACCGGTTTTCTCCTAGACAAGAAAGGGCAGTTCCCGTCCCGTGTTTCAGCCTAAGAAGGGACGGTCTGGATGGCACTGCCTATTCTGACGCTCTTGTCGGAAGGTCCAGATAATCTGAGGACGGTCAAACATCCGTCACGCAAAATGGAAAATTTGACTAAACAGGATCCAAGACCACCATATATCAGTAAACAAAAGTAACCGGGGTAACAGAACAGCTGCTCTTAATGTAAACAGACAGCATCATCACGAGTCTAGCAAAAGCTGAAAGTCGATGCACGCACGCCTTCATCGACAAAACAGGTCAAACCCCAAAACCAGAACGCAACTTAGCAGACAGACAAGTCCAGAGCTTCTGCTTAGTTCTCGGTCTCTCCCTTCGACGATAGATCAAAACCTTACGCTTGCTGCAGCATCACATCAGTGCCTTGCAGCATGGCTCCCCAGAATGCCCCTCTCCTGGTGAGGACCACGCTGGTAACCATTCGACCGCCCACGGTTACTATTGTATTCATCACCTCCGCCTCTTCCATATCCTCGACCTCCACCACTGAAGCGGCCCCTACCTCCCCTCCCTGCCAATACCAATATTTATTAGGAACCATTAAGCCATGTTGAGTGTCATGGTTTACCACCACCAGTTATGTATCACAATATCAGATTATGTGGCATGTTTTCAGGCTACAAATGCAGTATAATCCATTGTATATGCACATTTGAGCATCAAGCCATTAAAGCTAAACATGCATCGAATAATCATGAGGTTGGTATTATTACCATTTAAAAAGATAAAGAGTTGCCAAATAGTCACAAAATGTTTGCACAAATAATATAAGAAATCAACTTACTTCCACCTCTTATTCCACTGTTAGGCTTCCGCTCCTCAACATATATCTGGCGACCATTTATTTCAATTGGTGAAGCCTGAAATGGAATGGCAGAATCTTAGCATATTTGACAAGCTCAACCTTGAAAAAAAAAACCAACGATGAAGGAAAATTGTCCAGAAGAAGAAACAGAATACAAATTTTTCAAAACAAAGGGCTACGCACAAGAAACTGAAGAAACTATAATGTACAGTATAATCTGAAATGCTCCCTCCAGTTAATATTATTCACGTCGATTAGTTCACAAATGAACTAACTTTGTGGACTAACCAACATCAAGAAAAAGACAACCATAGGAAGAACAAGGATGTAAGCACACACCCTTAATGAATTGTGGACACCACTAAGTTCCTCGAATTCCACAAAGGCATAATAACCACCAGTCTCCTGCAAATTCCATAGAATCATCAATTAAATAAAATCTGCTCATGTTACTGAAAGGAAAGCAGAGAATCTGAAGTCAAAATCAACAGCAAACCTTGCGGCTTCTGATAGCAACACCATCAGGGATGAGTCGACCAAACTTCTTGAACTCGTTCTCAAGATCAGCCTCGGTTACAGATGACGGTAAGTTCCCAACATAAACAGATTTGCTCTCTCCTTTAATGAATAGAAATTTCAGGAACAGCAGCAACGCAAAAAATCAAATCAGCAAATGCAAAACACAAATTGAAGGACTACCTTCATCATCGTGGGCAGCAACTTCACCATAGCCATCTGATCTGGACCTCTCAGCTGCGGCTGTAGAAGTCATAACCGAGTGATGAGCCTGGTTCGACTCTGCCGTAGGGTGAGGAAGCTTAGAAACAGGGGCTGGCTGGACTGGCAATGCAGGTGGAGCTTTGGCGGTTTTGAGCTGCATGAGTCATACCATCATGGTTTCAAAAGATGCACTGGACTATTTCAAAATAATTGCATTATCAAGCAATAGATGAGACATACAATGGAAGCATAAGTCTTCTTTACTGGTTCACCAACAGGTTCTTCCACATGAGGAGGTGGCACAGGTGGAGGTTGCACTGGCTCCTCTGGTGCCACCGCCATTCCATTTGAGAAAGAAGAAGGTGGCTCTTCAGGAAGAGGTTCCTCTCCCCAGTTGTCCGACTGAGAAACTACTTGCTGCGATGGCTCTGAATAATTATAATTGTCAACTGCCTCATTTTCTTCAGATGTTACTGGAACAGCATATTGTGCTGCTTGACTTTCTTCTTCATGACTGTACTCAGGAACTGCAGCCAGAACAATTACCAGGTCAATCATTGTGTAAAGCATGATCCATAACTAAAAAATTGGTTAGATCCAAAGTCATCACTATGTCCGCTCTGCAATGGACCCTTTATGATACCAGCAGAAACAAGAATATATCTGATATAAATTAAAACTCGATGGAAGTGTCTTAGAAAAAATAAGCATTGCAGACCAAGCCAATTGATAAGTCAATAGCGATGGGATCCTATGTTTTTAAGGCACTAAGGCGATGCCTAGGTGTGCATAAGGTGAGGTGAGCCCACGCCATACCTATTCAAGAAACAGCCTGCGTGCACCCTGGAGGAAAGAAAAACAAAGAGAAAGATGAAAGAAGAAAGCCCAGCCCACAGCTAGCCCAATAAGCTTTCACTAGCCCACCCGATGACCTATAGAACCATACAGGCACTTCGTTCTCGCTTATGGGATGACTCAGTGTCCCAACTAGCGCCACCACGCGCTCTTTCTCTCTGCGCACGCGCGCGCGACTGACCCCCTTTTAATCGCCTAGGCAAGAGGCGACAGATCAATCTAAAGAACACATCATAAGCGCATCCTGGTGGACAGTAAAAGAAAAGAGAAAGGTGGAAGAAAAAGAAAGCCCAGCCCACCAGCCCTCGCTCACTCCCTGCGGAGCAAATCAGAAGTATTTCAAGGATTGTCAGGTGCACCAGGAGAGAGTGTAGCAACCCAACATAGATTTTGAGTACTCTTAGTATTAAGAGATGGAAGAGACGGAGCAGGGGATCCTAGGATTAGGTGGTGGAATTTGAAAGGGGATAAGCAAGTTTAAAGATAAAATAATTAACAAGACAGAATGGAAGTTAGGTGAGGAAGCTAACTCAATGTAGAATGAGATGGCTCATTGTATCACGCCATGTTTTTATGGCGTTGCGACATCTTGTAGCGACCCAACCCCCTCACAGCGCCTAGGCGAATACTAGGCGACGCCTATGCGTTGTGGCGTAACTAAAACTTTGTGAAACAAGGGTATCACTTCAATGAAAAAAGAAGTTTAAGGTGATCGCTCTCTCCCTCCCTGGCACTGGCTCACACTACCCTCTTGCACATGACGCTCCACAGCTCCTTGTCATTGTCCTCTCATTCCTGATGCGCCCTCAGAGGCCGCCACTACCTCCTCCTAGATCTGCTGCCACCAAGCAAATCAGAGGGAGGTATGTGCCAACCAGAGGCGTCGGAGACAGCAGGGAGAGCAGCGGCAGCAGCTGCTTGGCCTTTCTAGCCGGTTCCCATCACGTTTGATGCTTTTCTGGCAAGGCGACAGGGCGCCGTGAATTTGAGCGCCTCGACACTTGGGCAACGACCAGGCAACACCTTAAATACATAGTACCGAAGACATTTGGAAAGTACGATTTAAGACCATTAATCTAGCGTGGAATATAGTCGAATTGTTCACATGCAGATCACAAGGAAAACAAATGAATTTTGTTAAAGACCCCAATACATGGGCTGGCTGGACTGGCAATGCAGGTGGAGCTTTGGCGGTTTTGAGCTGCATGAGTCATACCATCATGGTTTCAAAAGATGCACTGGACTATTTCAAAATAATTGCATTATCAAGCAATAGATGAGACATACAATGGAAGCATAAGTCTTCTTTACTGGTTCACCAACAGGTTCTTCCACATGAGGAGGTGGCACAGGTGGAGGTTGCACTGGCTCCTCTGGTGCCACCGCCATTCCATTTGAGAAAGAAGAAGGTGGCTCTTCAGGAAGAGGTTCCTCTCCCCAGTTGTCCGACTGAGAAACTACTTGCTGCGATGGCTCTGAATAATTATAATTGTCAACTGCCTCATTTTCTTCAGATGTTACTGGAACAGCATATTGTGCTGCTTGACTTTCTTCTTCATGACTGTACTCAGGAACTGCAGCCAGAACAATTACCAGGTCAATCATTGTGTAAAGCATGATCCATAACTAAAAAATTGGTTAGATCCAAAGTCATCACTATGTCCGCTCTGCAATGGACCCTTTATGATACCAGCAGAAACAAGAATATATCTGATATAAATTAAAACTCGATGGAAGTGTCTTAGAAAAAATAAGCATTGCAGACCAAGCCAATTGATAAGTCAATAGCGATGGGATCCTATGTTTTTAAGGCACTAAGGCGATGCCTAGGTGTGCATAAGGTGAGGTGAGCCCACGCCATACCTATTCAAGAAACAGCCTGCGTGCACCCTGGAGGAAAGAAAAACAAAGAGAAAGATGAAAGAAGAAAGCCCAGCCCACAGCTAGCCCAATAAGCTTTCACTAGCCCACCCGATGACCTATAGAACCATACAGGCACTTCGTTCTCGCTTATGGGATGACTCAGTGTCCCAACTAGCGCCACCACGCGCTCTTTCTCTCTGCGCACGCGCGCGCGACTGACCCCCTTTTAATCGCCTAGGCAAGAGGCGACAGATCAATCTAAAGAACACATCATAAGCGCATCCTGGTGGACAGTAAAAGAAAAGAGAAAGGTGGAAGAAAAAGAAAGCCCAGCCCACCAGCCCTCGCTCACTCCCTGCGGAGCAAATCAGAAGTATTTCAAGGATTGTCAGGTGCACCAGGAGAGAGTGTAGCAACCCAACATAGATTTTGAGTACTCTTAGTATTAAGAGATGGAAGAGACGGAGCAGGGGATCCTAGGATTAGGTGGTGGAATTTGAAAGGGGATAAGCAAGTTTAAAGATAAAATAATTAACAAGACAGAATGGAAGTTAGGTGAGGAAGCTAACTCAATGTAGAATGAGATGGCTCATTGTATCACGCCATGTTTTTATGGCGTTGCGACATCTTGTAGCGACCCAACCCCCTCACAGCGCCTAGGCGAATACTAGGCGACGCCTATGCGTTGTGGCGTAACTAAAACTTTGTGAAACAAGGGTATCACTTCAATGAAAAAAGAAGTTTAAGGTGATCGCTCTCTCCCTCCCTGGCACTGGCTCACACTACCCTCTTGCACATGACGCTCCACAGCTCCTTGTCATTGTCCTCTCATTCCTGATGCGCCCTCAGAGGCCGCCACTACCTCCTCCTAGATCTGCTGCCACCAAGCAAATCAGAGGGAGGTATGTGCCAACCAGAGGCGTCGGAGACAGCAGGGAGAGCAGCGGCAGCAGCTGCTTGGCCTTTCTAGCCGGTTCCCATCACGTTTGATGCTTTTCTGGCAAGGCGACAGGGCGCCGTGAATTTGAGCGCCTCGACACTTGGGCAACGACCAGGCAACACCTTAAATACATAGTACCGAAGACATTTGGAAAGTACGATTTAAGACCATTAATCTAGCGTGGAATATAGTCGAATTGTTCACATGCAGATCACAAGGAAAACAAATGAATTTTGTTAAAGACCCCAATACATAATTCTTAAGTTCCTAATGATGATGCTTCATAAGACACGGATCCATATTCACATACCAGTTTCGACAACAGTATTGGATGCCAAATTGCTCTCAAAGTTTTCCTGAGCAATGACAGGTGCAGATTGCACCTGTTCTTGGTCAACAAAGTGAAAGTAATCATTGAGGACAAAGTAGCCCTTCTCCTGCGGGGCTAGGAAGAACATTTGGATAAATTTCCTTTGATGGCTGTACTCCTTGGTCTGCACGAGACCAGAGACCATAACTAGCACTCCGTCTCCCCATGAGTTGACAAAATTGGCAGTCTTAATCTCGATTTGGGTGAAATTCAGGGAAATTATGAGGGAGTGTATATCCTGCAGGTGGGGGGAGCATGAAATGGAGATTAATTATAGAGGACACGCAGGAGTTGCAAATAAGTAAAAACCAAATTAGCAGGGTGGGCAGTGACATACTACGGTGCAATATGAGATATACCATAAACATGATAAACATGAAAATTCAACGCCTGTGACAAGGTAAAAGTAATAATAGATTTAACACATGCCAATGGCATTGGTAGTGTGATGCATATAATGCTATATTAAGACAACAAGGTAGAGCAAGTTGAGCAGCACAGCATCATGTATAGAATGATAATAAGTGAGGAGAACATGCAATCTGAAATTTAACATAGGTCAACAGCATTGATAGTGTGATACATATAATGCTATATTAAGACAACAAGGTAAAACAAGTTGAGCAGCACAGCATCATATGTAGAATGATAATAAGTGAGGAGAACATGCAATCTGAAATTGATAGCAAAAGAAGAAACAGCCGTGGAAGATACCATCATATTGTTGACGGTGGTGTTTGTGCCGGCGAGGTCGTCGACACGGACCATGGTGCTGGCATCACTGTAGAACTGGTGTACCACATCGGGATTCTGCTGTAGCAGGTTGTAGTAGTTGCGTAGGAAGTACGTCCCCACCTGCCATTCATACCACTAAAATCAGCCCACCAATCCAATCCAATCAGATAGTAGGGCTAGGGTATTAAGGGAACATCGCGGGGTCTAGTAGAACCCTCAACCCTAGCGGAGGGGGAGGGGTACGGAGTAGTGGGCACTCACTTGGGTCGCCGCCGCCGAAGCCATGGGTGAGAACTGGAACCCTAGATCTGCACTCCTGCTGGATCTGACATACGCCCGATAATATATGCACAAGAAAATCGAAGTTAGTATGGAAAATAACACGCTTCTACACTTGCGATGAAGTCAGATCCGATTACAACTAGCTTATACTAGGGTTTGGGGATACGCACCCAGCAGCAAGGAAAGAGACGGGGAGGGCATACCTGGTGCGTTCTCTTGTCACCGGCGAAGGGCGTCGCGCGCGGCGCGCTGCTCGCCCAGTCGAGTCGTCGCCGCCACTGGAGACGGGAGAGAGGGACAGGGGTGGAGAGGTGAACGGGAGGAGAAAAGGAAAAGACTTTAAGTTGTGAACGCACCTTTATGATTCCATTCCATCCATAATTCCTACAGCATTAGACTGGACTACGGCCCATTTAATTGTAAAACCAGCCCAGCCTAACCTATGGCCCAATAAGACCTTTCGGCCTGCGCGTAACCAGCACCTGTCCGTGTTCGCATTCGCTGCCGCGCGGCGGACACGGCAGGAGCAACAGTACGCTTCTGCCCTGTTGTGCTCAAGAAATGCAGCATGGTTTTCCTAAAAAAAAAAGAAAGAAAGAAATGCAGCATGGTGCACCCTTCGGCAAGAATCTTGCATTGTTTTTTTTTTTGCGAGGGAAGAATCTTGCATTGTTGCAATACAAATGTCTGCCAACAAGTGATTTCTGAAGGTACAAGTACAGCATTAGGTAGCATTATTATTTTTTTTTATTCCTGTGATCATTCATGTACTCCCGATAGAAAGTCAACTAAACCGGCAGTTCGCTTGATTTTCATAGGTGGCCATTGGGTTTTTGGTCTTGGGGAGATATATAGAGTCGCACAGATTTTATAATTCTTCTTGCAGTAATTAATTCATGCCTCGGGTTCTTACAGATCCTTAGAATGTCAAGTAAAATTAGGTTTGCAAATAGCTCTTGAACTGGTTGCTGAAAGCACTCGCCAAGATGCATGCATCTGCTGATAAAGTTCTTATGGAACAATGTCATGCCGCCTCCAGCACCGGCATGCTCGTCTGCTACTAGTACTCTTCCTCGTCGTCCGGCCGCTGCCCTGGCAATGCGTAACGACAGAGAGGACAGACGCCGTTTCGCCGGAGCCAGTCGAAGATGCAGTGCTGATGGAAGGCGTGGGAGCACGGCATCGCCCGGAGTTTATCTAGCCCCGCGTCGCCGTCCCTCGCCTCCTGCAGGCCCTGGATGGCCTTGCTCGAGGCGGGGACACGAGGACGCTTGTAGATCATGCTCCTCTGCTCCTCCTCAGCTTCATCGTAGCCGGGTACATGCTCCACAGTGTCCACACCTCCATCGTACAGCTCATCCTCTTCGTCGTCTTGGGGCCTTAGCAAGAACCGTGGGAGAGGTCGTATTGTCTCCTCGTCTTCATCGTGGTCGCCGGGTACCCAGCGCCGCCGAAGGGGAAGAGTGACGGCCTCGTATCGCTCCGGCGGGTGTGGAGCAATGCGACGCACCTGGAAGAAGGTGCCATAGTTGTCTGGCTCTTCGGAGGCACCACTTGGGGCATCCATATGCAGCGCGCCCCGCTTCCTGCTGGCGCCGCCGCTGCTCGGATAAGACATGACGGGGGAGACGAAGCGGATCAACAGGAGAACGAACAAGAGGAACGACGAACGGATGCGGATGTCTTACCGACCTGAGTATTTATAAACGGGTGTCAGGTCCGGTCGAACTCGGATTCCTCGTCGAATTCGGAAGACAGCAGAGGCGGTTCTGACTCTGGATCGGAATGGTGGGGATGGGGAAAGGGGGAGGGGAGCGAACCCAGCGAAGAAGAAGCGCGGGATGGGGTCCCCTGCCCTTTTTATCGCGGCTCAATGGCTCACGCGAGAAAAAAAAGAGTCAAAAACAGGCCAAAGAAACAAAAATCAACAATTTTTGTTAGCGACGCTGACAGATGGGTCCATCGCTGAGAGGAAGTTGCGAATATACTATAAGAACCAGGTTCGTGTGAGAACCATGAGAACTCCAATCAGAGCCACATGATCTTGATCCAAGGAGGCGCATGAATTCAGGTGGGAAGGGTGATTTAAATCACCGTCCACTTAATCATACTTTTTGCAAATTACCCCTCTCACCTCTCCTTTAGATCAAGATCATGTGGCATAAATTAGAATTCTCACACAAATCTGGTTCTCATATGATACGTTGTCTTATTTATAATGATTCCATCTACCTTTCTCTTGTCCCTTTAAATTTTTTAAAAAAGCTCTCTTGTCTAATGAAGACGCACCTACACACTTTTTTCGTCCTTTTTTATATTTTTATATGACACTGTCGATTTTTTTTCGTTAGTTTGATCATTCGTTTTATTATAAATATTTATTT
>LAPY01000297.1:139630-157026 GCA_000970635.1 Eragrostis tef | reverse complement strand
CCCCCCCCCCCCCCCCCCCGCCGCGTCGCTCGTCGTCCCCACCGCCGTCCTCTGCGCGCCGCTCCACGCGCCGCCGGCGGGGGCCGACCTCGTCCCTGTCCTCCCCTACGCGCCGCTCCGCTGCGGGACGCCGTCCTGCGGCGCCGCGCTCAACCCGTTCTCGCGCGTGCACCACGGCTCCGCGCGCTGGTCCTGCCCTTTCTGCGGCGCCGGCGCCAACCCGTTCCCGCGCCACCTCGCGCCCGACGCGCTCCCCGCCGAGCTCTTCCCCACGCACCAGACGCCGCCGGCGGGCCGGGCCCGCCTGCGATCGTATTCGTGGTGGACGCGGCCACGGCGCCCGCAGAGCTCGCCGTGCTCAAGGACGAGGTGCGCAGGATGGTGCAGGGGCTGCCCGAGGGGGTCAGGGTGGCGCTCGTCACCTTCGCCGCCTCAGTGTGGGTGCACGATCTCGGATTCGAGGGGTGTGCCCGGGTGGTCGTGATGAACGGCGAGCGTGAGCTTGAGTCCAACAAGGTATGTGAAATGCGAGACTTGCCATGTCATCCCTATGATAGCGTGATTCGTGGCATTAATGTAACTGATCATCGCCATAATTTGGCAAGTTTACATATTCTGATCCAGCAACTAGCACTAGCAGTCACATTCGAAAACTGTAGCTGGTAACATAACTGTTGGAATATGGATAGGTGGTCGAGATTCTGGTAGCTGTTTTGTGAAATCTGCATCTAAGCTTGCAGGCAAAGGTCACCTTTCGTATACTATGGCATAACTTTTCGTTTACATAGTGTTGATTTGGTTGATGGTGCTGTACTGCCTGTTCTACTCCCTTTGTTTTTAAATTCCAGGTGACCAGGATACCTTTGCTCCCTGCAATTTTGCTTGTTTAGATGGGGTGACAGGGATCTAAGTCATGATCTAATGCAGTGGTTGTTGTATGTGTTAACATTATTGGCTCTTCAGTGCTCACGTCCACATCCAGTTTTGGGGGTATGGTGGGATTTTATTTCGAGACCCAGTGTAGGAGGAACTACTTGTTTTTTTCATTAAGAAGGAAGTAGGCACCCATGTTCGAGCTGAAGATTGACTCGAACAAGTGTGGTGGGGATTCGTAACCACATATCAAAATCTTAACCCACTATCAAGTGAGATAGGCTCAAATGACTGGAATTTTATAACTTTAAACGTGAATTGTTTTCATTATCTGAACTTAATGCGTTGTGGTAACTTTTGGAAGTTTAGTTCAGATGACTGATAAGTTCCCTTGTATTTTTTATGAATGCTTCCTACGATGATTTTGCAGCTACACTATGAAGTTTTTCAGCATTTGGTGATCTGCTAATGATTGCTTGCATTGTAGGAACTCTTATTCTTATCCATGATGCACATCTCATAAGACCTTTTGCGTATGTGTTTCAGATACAGGAACTTCTAGGTGTACAGCGCTCACGATACAACAAGTTGGCCATGCCAAGATCCACTGAATCTCAGAGATTTTTGTTGCCTGTTTCTGAATGTGAATTCAACATCACATCTGCAATAGAGGACCTGAGCTCCATGTCTGCGTGTCCACGTGGACATCGCCCCTTAGAGAGCCACTGGTGCAGCTATTTCCACTGCTATTGCTCTTCTAGAAGGTTGCTGCTCACCTAGTGCTGGTGGTCGAATTATGGTCTTCACATCTGGTCCTGCAACAGTTGGTCCAGGACTTGTGGTGGAAACTGATCTTGGAAAAGCAATTCGTTCTCATCGTGACATTTTCAAAAGCAATGCACCTCTTTCTGACAAAGCACGTGATTTCTACAAGAAAATTGCAAAGAGGTTAATTGATCATGCGTTAGTTCTTGATCTATTCGCTTGCTCTCTCGATCAGGTTGGGGCTGCTGAGCTGAGATACCCAGTCGAAGTGTCTGGGGGTTTAATGGTGCATACGGAGTCATTTGAGTCTGAGCAGTTCAAAAGCTGTTTAAGGCATGTCTTCAAGCGTGATGGTATTGATTATCTTAACATGAACTTCAATGCGACAATTGAGATTGTGACATCAAAGGAGGTCAAGATTTGTGGTGCCCTTGGTCCCTGCATTTCTCTCCGTAGGAAGAACATCTCAGTTAGTGATAAGGAAATTGGTGAGGGTGGCACAAATTATTGGAAAACTAGTACACTAAACAGCAAAACTAGCATTGCTTTCTTTTTCCGGGTTGACTGCAGTCAAGCTGAGCCTCCAACTGTCTTTTTTATTCAGTTCGTGACAAGGTACCGGCATGGTGATGGTAGTTATCGCCTTAGGGTAACAACTGTTGCCAGAAGGTGGGCTGCACCTCGATCTCCTGAAATTGCTGCAGGCTTTGATCAGGAAGCTGCTGCAGCTGTTATGGCCAGGCTTGCCGTTCACAGGGCAGAGACATACCATGTCAGAGATGTTATACGATGGCTTGATAAGATGCTTATTCGCTTTACTGCTAAGTTTGGAAACTATGTTCCTGAAGACCCATCTACATTTCGGCTGTCGACAAACTTCTCCCTGTATCCACAGTTCATGTACTACCTGCGGAGGTCGCAGTTCATTGATGTTTTCAACAGCTCTCCTGACGAAACTGCCTTCTTCCGGTTGATGTTGAATAGGGAAGGAGTTGTGGGGTCGCTAATCATGATCCAACCTACACTGTTTCAGTACTCATTTGATGGGCCACCTATTCCTGTTTTACTCGATGTCAGCTCACTCTCTCCTGATGTCATTTTACTATTTGATTCATACTTCTATATCGTGATTCATTATGGTTCAAAGATTGCTCACTGGAGAAAGCTGGGCTATCATAAGGACCCAAACCATGAAAATTTGCGGAAGCTACTTGAAGCACCAGAAGTAGATGCAGAGGCACTAATGATAGACCGTTTTCCTGTGCCAAAACTCATTAAATGTGATCAGCATGGCAGCCAGGCCAGGTTTCTGCTAGCCCGTTTGAATCCATCTGTGACACAGAAGACACAGCTTTCAGAGGGATCTGAAGTCATATTCACTGACGATGTTAGTTTGCAAGTATTTATTGAGCACTTGCAGGAGTTAGCTGTTCAGGAATAGAAAGACGTGGAGCATGACCATGTTGCTGCTACCCCAGTTGGAGTTGGGTCTGGGTCTATATTGATCCCGAAGATATGGATTTCAGACGGATGGGACCTTAGTATTCACAGATGAAGTTTACTTGCAAGTTTTTATTGAACACTTGCAGTAAATGGTTGTTCAGGATTGAGGTGTCCATGTGGATTATTTATATGCTATTTTTCTGGTCTTCTGCTTGCAAATACTAGGAGAGCTCTACTGCCTGGAGGGATGAGATCTCTTGAGTTGTGTACATTGTTCAAGCTCCAGTTTGATGTAAGCCAATTAAACTTAGTTTTGTATAGCATGTGCTGTTGTCTCTGAAAATGTTTGTTGTTCCTTCCAGTTTTGATTATGCTATAGCCAATAGGGCGATAGTTCTATTCTAAACAGTGGTGCTATTTTAGTGTGCCCTTTAAGCAGAGCCGTTTCAAGTTTCAACACCACAGAGTGATATATTGACTTCCCCTGTCATTCTAACCACACAACTTCCACGTAATCACTGTGTGTTTTGATTCAGTTGTTGCGTGATCCATTAAGAAGGCCCATTGTTTGATGCTGTTTACAAGGGAATATCATATGCTTGACAACACTGCAGACCAAACATTATTGCCATCTTATATATCGGTTATGTTTCCCTAATCATAAATGTGTGGTGCGTAAAGTATGCTTTTGTTTGTTTATACAATGTACTTAGCCTTGTTGGTATGACCACAGCTCTAGCAAGAGCAAGGAAGCTTCATTCTGTGATCATGCCATCATGCCTCAAGGCCCAACCTTCTCAACCTTCTCAATAACTCAAAGAGACAGATAGACTAGGGTTATACTAATGGATTCCCCATCACCAGGCACATGGCTTGTTCCCCCCAACTTGATCACATACAGATTACCAAATATTGTATTGACAATTAACAAACAGGTTAACTTACAAGATACCATAATAATAATAGTCTCATTGATGCCCTTTACTAAACAATCACACAAGCTTCATTAACAACACTGGAATAAAATCACCAAGTAGATTCTGGGACACACGGTAGGGGACATCACATAACACCAATCCAGCTACACACAGATAGATTATTGCTTCTGGTACATGAACAAATTAAACATGACAGCTCTCCCTCTTTTAATACAACTAGTAATTAAAACATTGTGTTTCTAGAAAAACCATAACACACTGCGAGGGCACCATTCTTATGACACCATGCTTAGCATCTTAATACTGCAACTTGTTCAGCTCTTGTTCTTGCACTTGTCCTTGGTTCTTGGTGCTGCTTTTTAAAAATAAATAAATAAATAGCATATAAGGTTAGGATGAACGATACAAGTCTTGAAGTGGAAGAAAATTTTAGATGAAGACACTAACCAAGACCAATGGCTTCAGAACTCTTCATGATTCTCAGGCGTTTGCATGATTCGACAAACATTCTGCAGTGATAATGGCCAGGGATTGTAAGATACTGACGTCTGAACATGGCTTAATTTCATACTAGTCATGGGGTGGTAAATATGGAAGTAGATAATGGCATGCAAGGATGAACATACTCCCACGGGACGTCCCCAACGAGCATCCAGTCACCATCCTTGTCTTCATAAGTAGTGACAACATCAGCACCGCTCACTGGATCTACCAACTTTCCCTCGTTCATGTTATTCCCTGGTAAGATGGATCATTGATGCAGCTATTATTAGTTCAGGTCAACTTTGCATTTTCAAAACGATTGATATCAGTTGGCAATTCATATGTATATCAGTTGGCAATTCATATGCTGCATGTCTCCCATGCCACTGATGATTTACCAGTTGTGAAGGTGCTGAACAGCTTCTTGAGAGCAATGGAGAGGTCCTTGTAGCTGTTGTACATGTTCAGGTCCACCTTGCGCAAGTAGGGCGCGCCGTCCATGCTGACTTTCACGAAGGCAGAGCTGTTGCTGCCGGCGTTGGCAGTGGGCTGCTGCTTCTCAGGTTCCTCTTCCTTCTTGCTCTTCACAGATTGAACGTTCATGACATTCCTGCGGTATGATCGGACTGGTGGCCAACCCACAGCTTGTGCCCTGATTTGTAACACAATAACATAGTTATAGTTACTTGATTTTTTTTCTTCATAAATCAGTTCAATCTTACTTGATCAAATTGAGATTCTTGGCTGTTGTAATTGGAAGATCCGTCTAGCTAAATTTAATGCGCATGTTACTATATTCTTGCTGGCGACCAACTCTGCTTTAACTATTGTGCTATTTCCACAACTTTCTGCTAAGACTGTACAATCAAAATGCCGTTTGGTTACTGCCACATGAATCATAACCATCATGAATACACATAAATCACTTAGATGCAAGTGTAGTTACCATGATATTCAAAACAATTTAGTTACTTATAATCATTCATTTTGTTTCAGTACAAGACTACCTTTTTCTAATGGAATCTGCCAAAAGTTGAAGGTAGGAAGTACACCATTCTTTTCTGACATCTACTACCGACAAAGGCAGGCATCAAATGTGCATATGTTTTGATATAAAAAGCTGGTAATAATTCGCTCTGCACTTTAGTAGCGACAAAGAACATACACCATGGTTTGCTTTCTGCCGGAGGATCTTTTCTACGGATATTTTGGGCTACTTTTAAAGTGTTACTCGTTGATATGCAAAGATTATTCGACGTACTATAAACTTAAAATCTGGATTAAAAATAAAAAGAGGCAAGAGAGAAAAACGGCAGGCACATGCACATAAAGTCTCCTGCACACTTTCTACCAGATGCCATTATGCCATTTTCGGGACTTTTTCTACTTCAAAATGATGATCATAATTAACATACATAGTCCTTAAGATATTACCACGGTACTTTAGTTAATCTTCCATGGTAATAGCACCCAAATCCTATAGCACATGGTCATGGAGATAATTATTTGACATGCTGAAGGTATATACATACTTGGGTGCAGGTTGTTTCTCGGCATCAGCGGCAGCCGCCTCCAGCCGGCCTCTTGGCCTTCTCGGCAGCCGGCTCCGTCTTGACGGCGGCGGCTTCCTCCATGCCGGCTGTCGGCAGCGTCAGCTTGAGGTCGATGGTCTCCTCAAAGCCCCTCTTCCCGGCCTTGGCCGCCTCGGCGCCACCAGCCATCGGCTCCGCGGGAGCTAGCAGCTGGTCGGCTAGCCTGTCGCGGCCGTCTTTGTTGCGTCTCTCACCTTGGACACCTCCACACTGGCTACGAGCGGCAGCTGCTTCTTGGGTCTCAGGCTCTGCTCCTCTCGTGTATTTGTGTTTGCAAAGGTTGGAGATTTGGGGCTGCAGTGGTTTGGAGGAGGTGGTGGAAGAGAGGACCCAAGAACAGGGTGGAGGGGTGTGTATATATAGAGGGATAAAGAGAAGGAAAGGAGAGAGAAAGGGGTGGTGAATACTCCTATTCTAGTGTGGTGGAGAGAGATGGAAGTGGGGTTACAACTTACAATAGCAGTTAGTTAGAGCATGAGTGAGGCTAGTTGGAAGTTGGAGCCAATTATTTTTTGTTTTCATGTTTCCTCCGTTTGGATTCTCTATTCATGGGCACAAGCCAAGTTGTTAGCACTGCATGTGTGGACGTCCTATTGGATGATTTTTTTTAATGAATGAGCTTTATTTTCTCTTTGTTTCACAGCACTAGTCCAAGCTGAAGCTCATCCTGTGTACAAACTCACCAGATTCAGTCTCAATCGGAACGTGAGAAAAAAAAATCCAACCCGTACAGGAATTAAACAATACATGTTCTTCAAAGTGTAATTGTGCTTCATATGGAACTGCCACAACATGATAAAGATTTCAAAGATTCATAAACACATCAAAGTGAAGAAAGTATTTGCAGGCAGTCATAAGTGAGTGCACTGGAAAGAGGGAAGTAATCATGAATAAGTTGAATCTTCAATGAGGAAGCTGATTATCTGGGTGAATTATTGTCTATATCTTCATTAGTTTGTTGATAATTGAATATACAGAAGCCGAATATGCACACATGTAAACACAATATGCAGTGCATGGTCTGAATACTTCTACCCAACTTTCTGCCAAAAAAAAAGGAGAGAATGTAGCACTGAACTAATCAGAGCATCCCCAAAAGAAGTGGAAAAAAACTCAAAAAACAGAGGAGTATGCATGGCTGGCAGGACGCATGGGTGCAGACGATCCGGGGGCCAGCTCAGCAGCTACAGTGTTTCAATTATTTCTTCTGCAGCCGCTACAGTGTTTCTGCAGCAGCTACAGTGTTCGCAGTTATTTTTCTGCAGCCGCAGCTGCAGCTGCAGCTGCAGCCTGCCGAACAGCCTGTTGGGCAAGTGAACGGAACCATATGGAGGTGGGCCACCATGCAGGCCGGGAGCGGACACGTGTCGCGTGATGAGCTGGACTGCGCCGATTTTGCCGGTGCCTTGTGCTTCCCTTGCGTGATGCTATGCCTGACGTCACCGGCCTCCATCTCCTTCCTCTTCTTTGCATGAAACCGAATGATTTTTCACCGCGGATCCCACGCCACTTCAGTTGGTGGGCCAACGCCGGCATGTGGCCCCCGTGATGCTGAAGCCCCCACTTGTCAGGGCCCACCTCACCACAGTTACTGTCTTAATTCTCTGTCAGAATAAGGTTGAGCATGAATTTTGAAACAACCAATTTCACAGAATTTCTCCATGATCTGCATGTAAGAGTGAACATTGTTTCACTGGTCCATTTTTGTTTTGCCTGTATTGACCCTCAAATCGTTAACTATTGTTAAATTAATCATGTAGTCTCATCTCGTCACTATCAGACGTGCAATTCTCATGGCATCCACCGTCGTTGTTACGACTTGACACCATCTTGGAGATGGCTTTAAGCATCATCACTATGGTCGGCTTCCAGTGATATATCATTTACAGTGCTCTTGCTCCAAATATTCGATATCCATCAACATCACACATGACCATAGACCTGACAATTTTGATGAGACCAAAAGGGATGAAAAAAAAAACATCAGTGTTAATTTACAAGTTTTTTAAACAGTTAAATTACAGTTTATCTCAAGCTGAAAAACAATCTCTTCGTGTGAACAACAGTATTACCGAGAATGCCGAGAAAAGAGGATGGCCAAAAAAGAAATGACCATTTAATATGAACAGTGCACCAAAATGGTGACGGCTGGAGAGTGAAACATGAGCCGTGGCTTCCATGATCAGCAATGCAGAGAAGAGGAGCAGTTGGATTCCCGGGGCTCCAGGGCGGTGGGACCCACATGCCGGGAGGGGTGGGGACAGGTCAACTCAGGTGTCGGCCCCACGCCGGCGTGCATGTGGGCGGGAACGGATTCTCAGCTCCACGCGACCATATTCCGGAATGATTTAGTTTAATCAATTGATTAATAATCAGCACACTAACATAATGACCCTAACGGATTAGCAGTATTTCTTGGTTTCCAATCATTCTCCACCGCATCAAGCATACCATTTTCTTTCTTAAAAAAAAAAATTGAGATGCACCAGGTCAGTGAAGAGCTAAAAAATGGTTTGGACTTTTGGGGGGATAAGCTATGAGTAGAAAATTGTCACATGCTGTTTGTTGTGTTAGATACCGGAGGAAAATACAGTGTACTGGCATACTCAAAGAGGTAAGGGCGATGTACTTATTGGATCGAACGTTTAGGAATTTCTTTACAGGATCCAGGCAGAAGATGCAAATCAAGATTAACCGCATGCTCAAACAAAAAAAAAGATTAACAGCATGCTCAATAAGAACATTTCTGAATTTATGCAAAGATCCACTCTATCTAGTTTTAAATGCTTGATGTCAAGTACTCACTCTCTCCATTCATAAATATTTACTAACATTTAGGACAATGAATCTAGTTCAATTTGAACTAAAGTGTCACAGTATATTTCAGTGCTCCTTTAATGATGTGTTGTTTCAACCAGGAGTGGTAGATTGGTTTTGGAAGAATTTTTTTTTTCTTTATGTGTTTTAAGCTCCCTTGGAATGGAAAAGCTATGTTGCTATTCATAAAAATACTCATACAAAATCCCAGCGTTGTATACAGCTACAGAAAATGGTTAAGTCATGTCCTTGTACTACCAAAGAAAAAGAAGGACAAATGATGTCCTGGCCGAAATGCTGATATATGTTCCCCGAAAAGTCGTGACACCGGCCGGCTAGCATAATTATAGCGGCCACGACCTCACACAGTAAAGTGACCAAAGAAATATGTTGTTGGTTGATGGGCGCTCACCACGCATAAATAAACCCCAATAATCCACGGATCGGCATTGGTGCGTACAAATGTGCACGGTACCCTTGGGGGTGTGTTGGGTGGGGGTGGGGTCTGATGGAAGTAAGGAAGACGATGGTGGATGCATATATGCGGGCATGTGGGTGGGTAGTGTCGCCGGCGCGTCGAGCTGATGAGCAGAACCCAAGGGCCATGTGCCCCGGGCCGGTGCGCCCCACCACCCCTTGAACCCTCCCCAGCTTCCGTCCTCGCCAGCATTCATGCAGATGCCTCCTCCTCCGACCTGCTTGCTTGGCCGTGTGCCTTTGCCTACGCGTGAACAGGTTTAGAGCCTAGCGCCGCTGCTCATGCACCCCGATCCCAATGCGCGTAGAGTATTTTTCTCCCTACTTGTCTTCGATTCAGGTACGATCGAACGAGCCTTTTTGTGTACGTCATCGTTTTGTCACCCTCTACTAGGACCTAGAGCTAGCGCCACCATCTTCTCCACCTAATGAATCAGTTATACATGATGATTGGCTCCATCATCGATCTTCTTCAGTGCAATTTGCAAGCAACGGTGTGATTGGGATCAGAGTCGCACACATGCATAGAATAGTGGCATGACACTCTCGAGCTAATCTCCGAGCCTCCCTAGCTAAACAAAAAACGCGTCTAGAAATATGCCCAGTCGCATGTGCCCGATTCTCTAGCCCCCCACAGCCTTGCTACTAGAGTACACGGATGAACACGATCCGAGAAAATGTCGAGGCAGGTGCAGGAGGGCGACCTGCATGCAGCCAGCAGGCAGGTTTCTCGTATCGGCACGCACGCCAGCTCGGCGGTTTTACTTCGCGTCGCATCGGCCGGCAGAGCTTACAGGGAGGCGTGTCTCCACTGCGGATTTGGAAATTTTTCGCTGTGCGGTGTGTGCTGCTGGTTCACCGTGACTGACGACTGGAGGCGCAGGTGTCCTGTCCGATTGGCCATGGCGCAGGGGGCGTCAGAGGCACGTCCCGGTGTCGCGGGCGGGAGGGATCACATGCGCGGCGTACGTAGTACAACAATGTACTGCCCCTGTTGGGTTCCTTCTTCCAGGAATGCATTCTAGGGTCGTTGGTAGCCTCGTTGGAGAGTTTTTCTGTTTCTCTGGCTGATTGACTTGGGGTCTTGGATTAGAAAAATCCAAGGAGCAGCAGTTTATGGTGGATTGTTAATTATTTGCATGTCGTTAGAGTAGCGAAGTCAACTTAAGCCAGCAGCCCAGCACTATCTGATCGATTCTCACTGTTTGTCGGTCGCAGAGCGCGCTAACAGTTAGTACTACTCTATAAGTTTGAAGCGAATTAAGTCCATCGTCGCGAAGGAGGAATAAGAAAACACATGTAGGTGCAGCGCGCATGCATCCCCGTTCAAAGAAGCAAGAGGGCGGTATTGAATTTGCACAAGTGCTCTAGTACTATATATATTCCGGTATTAGTAGTCAAGACGAAACAGGATCCCCGTCTGCCTGGAGCTCGATCGGAACCGACGAGAAGGCCACTAACTATAGCTAAGATAGTAGCACAAGCATTGAGATGGATGAATGGCCTGGCCGTGGAAGTGCAGCAAAAGGAAGAGAAAAATGGCGTGTCGAGTAGTGGACGACGGAGCAAAGCATGGCCGACCTGCCTTTCCTGCCTGCCAATGCCGTAGCCCAAAGCGCGCGCGAGCACCCATGCCGGCCAGCGGAACCGTGCACCGTACCTCAGCCGATCGCACATTCCGATCTCGATCGCTCTCATCGATCACGAGACCTAGACCGGTGCGCGCGGCACAGCACCGAGGCGCGCGCTGAGAGGAGCACGTGGCTGTGGCGATCGAGCGAGGGTACTTGAGCCCGGAGCAGCCAAGGAGCAAGAGGCCAACAGCTAGCTCGGCAGTGCCCCGCGACCTCCTGTCGCCGTCGACGCGCGCGCACTCCCTGCCGGCTCGGCTGCCTGGGTCGCCGATCGATCGAGCGCGCGCGTATGTTTCCACCATGCATCGATCAGTGCTCGATCGCTAGGATGCTAGCTAGTGGGTGGTCGTGCCGGCGCGCAGCTTTCCGTGACCGATCTGCCGGAAGCACTGACATCTCCCTTCCTTCCTGTAGCTTTCCGTGACCGATCTGCCGGAAGCACTGACAGTACGTAGTGATCCCGGGTCCAAGGATTCCAAGCATGAAAGCACTGACATCTCCCTTCCTTCCTGTCGCTTCCGTCCTGCGCGTTGATGCTCGATCGGCGCACGTTACGTGGTTGACGATCATCAGGGATCAGAGGGCGCAGGCAGCTTACTGTGTACTCTAGTACTGCTAGTATCCAAGTACTATATATGAGACTGCAGACTGTGGAACTAACACTCTGAAAGCAAGGGTTCGCTATCTGGCAACCGATCGATCCTGGCGCCTACTTTCTGGCAAAGAGTGCGGTTCACGGCTTTCCCATTCCGGAGGTCCTTTTTTGCCAAGCTAGGCTCTGCACAGAACTCGTCCAGGCTGGGCGATGGAGAACAAACAGGCCGCACGTGACATGGCGAGCGAGCGAGCGAGGAACTGAAGTACCTATATATATATATATATATATGCAGAGGGGACCGCGCGCCGGCGCCGGCGACTTTGGGAAGGGAACCCGGAACAACAACAGACCTCTCTCTACTGGTGAGACGTGCAGGTGCTCCTCTCCTAACCAGCACGCGCACATGAACAAGTCCCCCCTCGCGCGCGACCCTACCGTGCAGCTCCGCTCGCTCATCGACTCGTAAAAACGGCGTCCGTACGTAGCAGGGCCCAGCCGATCGATCGGATGGATGGGTCGTCGTCCGTCGGAGCGGGATATATTCTTCTTCTTGGCGACGACGACGTACGGGTCGGGTGGGCACGTGACGGGGCTCCCTCCCCGCGCCGGCGCGGAAGGGGACACGTCCACGTGCGCCCATCAAGGGACCATACGACCTTGCCGGGCATGGGTCGCGCGGGAGGGATGGTATGCGCGACTCTGTCACGGCCAGTTTCCCTGGACCACACAGGGCAAGGAGACGTTTTGGTGCTGGTTCCATGTTGGAATGGGGGCGGGGGCAGAACCAGAAGACGTTGAAAGAAGCCGGAGCTCGTGGCCGGGCGCGCCGCGGCTCATGCGACGGCGTCGTCGCTGGTGCACACTTCACAATTTCACATGGTGTGGTGTCGTATCGAAACATTGCCAACTTCTACGAGCTGGAATTAGTTACCAGTTGTGCCTGCTAGGAAAGAAAATCGGTTAATTTAGAACAAGCAGTTTGTGGGGACTGAGCTGACGGTTTAAGACGTGAAGGATCCGCGCGCGTGCCTCCAGATGTTGACTGCTGATCCGAGTCCCACGCGGCTGTGTCGATCCGTGTCTGCAGACCCCGGAGCAGTGTTCAGACTTCAGAGAGCAACACCATCAACAGTTTAACATGTCCCCTTCAGAGTTCAGAGCAGTGTTTTTGTCTACGTGCTCATATCAATCAACAACACAGCATCTATCCAACGCGGCTCGCTAGCTACGCGCGCGCTATTCCGGTCGTTTCCCCCACATGGTGAATTCAATAACCTAAAGGTTCGGTAGTTCGTTAGGGTTGCTACAATGAGACATACTTGCTCAGAATAAACTACCTAGACATGTGCTTCATACCGGCGTACCGAACAGAGATGTCTCTCTGTATATCCGTATCACAGAAAGTGTCGAGGAAATCCTCAGTCCGATACGGCTTTGATACTTGAATGCCGCCCACTTGTGCGTTCTTCGCAAAGGCTGGATACCCGTTGCTGCTAACGTTCTAGTCTAGTAGATCTTTGCAAAGGATGATGTCTCAGTTTTCTTTGCAGTACGTATGGCTTAAATAAACGTGCGTGCCTGTCTTTGTGTATATATACGACTTCACACTAAATCCGTATGATGCTTGGGTGCTCAACAAGTCCTCTTTATCTTCCACGTTCCTCTATTCTTGTTGCAGCGCTGTCATGTCGCCGAGTACACATCACACCATCCTTCTACGTACAGTTGGGGTGTTCTGTTGTTAAACATATACTGGTACAGTGATGGTATGCGCGACTCTGTCACGGCCAGTTTCCCTGGACCACACAGGGCAAGGAGACGTTTTGGTGCTGGTTCCATGTTGGAATGGGGGCGGGGGCAGAACCAGAAGACGTTGAAAGAAGCCGGAGCTCGTGGCCGGGCGCGCCGCGGCTCATGCGACGGCGTCGTCGCTGGTGCACACTTCACAATTTCACATGGTGTGGTGTCGTATCGAAACATTGCCAACTTCTACGAGCTGGAATTAGTTACCAGTTGTGCCTGCTAGGAAAGAAAATCGGTTAATTTAGAACAAGCAGTTTGTGGGGACTGAGCTGACGGTTTAAGACGTGAAGGATCCGCGCGCGTGCCTCCAGATGTTGACTGCTGATCCGAGTCCCACGCGGCTGTGTCGATCCGTGTCTGCAGACCCCGGAGCAGTGTTCAGACTTCAGAGAGCAACACCATCAACAGTTTAACATGTCCCCTTCAGAGTTCAGAGCAGTGTTTTTGTCTACGTGCTCATATCAATCAACAACACAGCATCTATCCAACGCGGCTCGCTAGCTACGCGCGCGCTATTCCGGTCGTTTCCCCCACATGGTGAATTCAATAACCTAAAGGTTCGGTAGTTCGTTAGGGTTGCTACAATGAGACATACTTGCTCAGAATAAACTACCTAGACATGTGCTTCATACCGGCGTACCGAACAGAGATGTCTCTCTGTATATCCGTATCACAGAAAGTGTCGAGGAAATCCTCAGTCCGATACGGCTTTGATACTTGAATGCCGCCCACTTGTGCGTTCTTCGCAAAGGCTGGATACCCGTTGCTGCTAACGTTCTAGTCTAGTAGATCTTTGCAAAGGATGATGTCTCAGTTTTCTTTGCAGTACGTATGGCTTAAATAAACGTGCGTGCCTGTCTTTGTGTATATATACGACTTCACACTAAATCCGTATGATGCTTGGGTGCTCAACAAGTCCTCTTTATCTTCCACGTTCCTCTATTCTTGTTGCAGCGCTGTCATGTCGCCGAGTACACATCACACCATCCTTCTACGTACAGTTGGGGTGTTCTGTTGTTAAACATATACTGGTACAGTGCGGGAGTGTGATCTCGGTTGTTCATGATCACTTTTTGGGATGGTGTCTCAGTTCCTTGCCGAAACCATAAAGAACGTTGCGGCTGTGTCGAATCGACATGATCTACACGCGTGTCACAGTCAGCACTATGCCTTTTTGCTTTCCGACGATGTAACGCCTCATAAACCATGGTTAATTTACAAAACCGCGAGCATTCAGCAGTAATCGTTGAAGCTTTGCAGTTTGCTCGGTGGCGATATGTTGTAGTTGAGAGCGACTGGTGAGGAGCAGGCTTACCACCCCACCACTATCCCCTTGTCAGCCAACCAACGCGGAAGGAGGAGGATCTCCGCAACCGAAAAAGAAATTCTCTGAGCAACCGTTACCGAATCACCATGAACGGCCCGCCGTTCCTAACACGAACTGAAGATCCGCGCGCCACTTTTCTGCCGATGCGGTCGGGCGCGAAATCTCTCGGCACATGCACGCGCGATCGATCGCGTCCCGTCCGCCGCAGATACGAAAGCGGACTCCGCTGCAGGTCGATCGACGAACAGGAGATGCAGACACAATTGGCATGCAGGGAGCATCAGGGGATGCGAAAGCGGATCGATTGATTGGGCGCACTTGCATTGAGGAACTCGCCAGAGTTCGTGATCGATGTGACATGTCGGGTGCATCCGGTAGTACTAGCATGCATGGCAAGTCGATGGAGGGGAGCCGTGAAACGTAATCACCGTCGGGGCAAAGTTCGTGTAAAATTTTAAAGGTGATGAAGGTCGTGTAACGCCGTGACCCGTGAACAAGTCCAGAAGCATGTTGATGCGACGCCTGTGCATGCGTGATGCAGTCTCTGCTATGGGAAGTTTGTGTGACATGGACCATGACATTGACAATAATGTAGTCAAGTTGACATCGGCCAGTTTTTTAGCATACGGCTCAAAATAAATATCTTCCACTATTAAACGCTACCTGGGCTGAACAAGTGGGCCGTTATTTAGTTACTCCTTTAGCCTCAACATTTGGCCCATACCAAAACACCACAAATGCAGTCAAGAAGTCCAGATTTCGCTCAAAAGAAAATAAGTCCAGAAGTGCAGATCAAATGAAGAGTAGTCTTCCTTTGAGACGGCATGCGGCTCGGCCGGCGTGGTTTGAGAGGCGTCGTCGACGTGCTGGACGCCTCTACCTTACGACAGGTGCTGTCAGCATTGTCATTTTGGTTTTCAACATGTGTTTGCATGCATATCTACCTTACAACGGCTGTCTTTTTAAAATGTGTTGTGCACACATCTCTATCATGCAATGGGTGTATGTGTTTCCATTTGATCTTTCGACATGCGTTCTTTGTGCAACTCCACCTTATGTCAGGTGTCTGTGTTTCATTTTGATCATTCAACATGAGTTCTGCATGCACCTCTACCATATACCACACGTGTTCTACAAACATCTCTACCTTACAATGCTTATATAGGAGTATCTTACGACGGGTGTCCGTGTTTTCACTTTGTTATTTTAACTTGTGTTCTGCACACAATTATATCATACAAGAGCAAATACCTTACTTGACTCTATTTTAAATTTGTGTTATTTATTTGCCCACGTCCAACCGCTCTTCCTTTCTACGTCCAGAAGCCAAAAAAAAGGCCCTCCAATTATTTATTTGCGCTTTTCAGTCAGTCAATCAAGCAACTCAACTGTTGACCGTTTCTTTTCCATCCGCACACCATTATCATTTTCGTAACACCCAAAGTACCATCCATTCCTTTTCTCCTTCATTCCAGATCGCATGCAGTTTCTGGCGCAAAGAGAAGGGAAAAAAGAAATCCCACCAATGTTGGCTCCATGGGCGGCACACCACCAGAGCCGCCCTCCCCTCGCACACCCCCTTCTGCTCCCCACCTTGGTTCTCACACTGGACTAGCATGGCGTGCCAAGCAGAGATTGGCCGCCAAGCGTAAGAAGGGCACAACCTCTTCAGCTTCGGTCTACGCCAAGCCGAGTGCAGAGGTATCTGAATTGGCGAGCCAAGCGTCGTCATGTGGTAGAAACGTTTGATTTGGCGATGCTAAAAAGTTTGGCTCAAAGCCCATTGTTGAAAGATGAATAAGTCGGATAGGGAGTGCAAATAGCGTCAGCTTATTATTCATTCAGAGATACAGTGCGTTGATTGCAGTGTATAATCATTCACATTTTTACACTTTTGATGAATGAACTGCTAGAAACTCAGTATAACTTATGCTATGAACAAACAAGGTATAATATGCTAGGAACAAACAAGGTATAACTTATTGAGAGTATCCCGTCCTATAGCAGAAGATAACTAAACTAGATGGCAAAAAGCCAGATAAAAAAAATTGGAGTTTAACTTCTGGACATACAATGGAAGAGAGATTGATATGGGACAAGAATAAGGGTTACACATCTAATAAGGGATTGTTCGAAAAAAACATCTAATAAGGGGACAAATAAGGTATTTGTTCTATCATACAACGGGTGTGTACGTGTTTTTCACTTGGTCTTTCGGCATGTGTTCTGCATACACCTCTATCTTATGACACGTGTCTGTTTGGTCTATCGACACGAGTTTTAATTTGCATACACCTCTACCAACAGGTTTTTGCTTGGTCATTCGACATGGGTTCTGCATGTACCTCTACCATACGATAGTTATTTTCTACCATGGTATCTCGATCTGTGTTCTACACAGATCGCTACTATACAACAAGTCTGTATGTGTTTTCACTTGGCCTGTCGACACGTGTTTTCCTTGGACCTCTACCTTTTGATGGGTGCCTGTGTTTTCACGTTGGTCTTTTGAGACGAGTTCTACATGCACCTCTACAATATGAGTGTGTCGATGTTTCTACTTTGTTCTTTCGACGTATGATCTATACACACCCTCTTACATATGGGGGCGGTTACTGCGCGTACGGACGCGCGATAAGCGAGCGC
>LAPY01000297.1:86187-100282 GCA_000970635.1 Eragrostis tef | reverse complement strand
GGTGGTCGGCCCATGACACGGCCCTCTCACCGGGCCGTGCCAGCACGGGCCCGAATTTTTACGGGCCGGATCGTGCTCGTGTCGGGCCAAAATCGCCGTGCTGCGGGCCGGCCCAAAAAAAACGGGCCGAATGCCCAGATATACGGGAGAAACCGTGGGCATAACTGGTTGTGAACTGAGCAGTGATGCCAAAGAGAGCTGGGGTTCTGTGATAAATTGTTATGCGATTGACGATGTGCCCCTCATGGATATACTTCCAAATAGCAGCCACCGTGATGGTTCCATATACAAGGGCACAAATAGTTGGAAAAGAATCTACCGTAACGAGAGTAAGTGATAAATGTCTCTTTTCCTACTTTTTTTCGTTGTTAGGACACATCCACTGCACTGTCAACTGATATGTTCCGCCTTTAAATCTCGAAGATAATTTTGATTCACTTTGTTTACCTTTGCCGGTTGATGCCATACAAAGAAAAGGGAATCTCTTGTCTTCGTGTTGTTAGACGTCTCCCCCAGTCCAGCCACAAACACATGAATCATTGCTTGTTGCCCATAGCTCACCTCACTCCATCATAGAAAAATAGACTGTAGCTTGTTGTTCACTAGGCACTATATTTCATATCTCTATAGGTTTCTGGTTGTCGAGGTAACTTTCTAAACCATTGTACAGTCTCCCCCCAACCCCAAAAGTTTTAAGCAAAATGGGCACTTTACAATTAAGACGTACCCCCCCTCCACTCCCCAGTTCCTTTTGTACAGAGATGCTTCAGTTCTCGCCACCATGGCTAATTTTGAAAACTTTTGAGATGATAGATGGCATCATGCCTGTCATACAGAACATGCTCACACATTCTTTAGGCTCATACTTTTGCATCATAAGTGTTTAACGTGTTTGGATGCTCCCAACCTGTGCAGAATAGTCATGGACAATTGCAGGAATATTTTATAACATAGGTTATGCTGTTATCTACCATTTTTTAATAAAAAATAAGATAAAGGAGGGCTTCAAGAAAGTGATACTAAAGAAGACGAATTCATGATGTGGTGATTTATCTTAGTAATTCTTCTAGTGTCCTCCCTCTGTTCTTGAATTGTTGTCGTTAGGACAATAACTTTAGTTCGTTTTTTAAGTGGAATTGTTGTATAATGACAGCAATTTTAAAATTTTAAAACAGAGGGAGTAGTGAACTAAGAAATACTTTAGGAAGTTATGGAATACTTTTGTGGAGTAAAAGGCCTTTTCCTTTCTGAGGTGATGTATTATTACGCACTTTTTTTTTCTTAGAATCATGTTTTAACTGCTATTGCAAACCACTCCAATCCCTTATTTGACACCGTGGATTCCATATGTCATCGACTCATCGATGGCAAATAAGGTATTACAGAATTGTTTACTGGCAATTTTTTCGTAAACTTTTTCAAGGAAACAAAGTTCATTCAAAAACAGTAGTTTCCTCATGATGAGAAGTAATGTTTTTAATAGGACCATAAAATTCTCAAGCGGCATTGTTTATTTATTGTATTAAGTTCCAATTTCAGCGAAACTGAGCTTGTTTCTTTTTTCTTATAATTGAAGCTCGGTTGGAGGCAATGATGCTATCAAAACCCACAAATTGCTACATCAACAATGGAATTTGCATGTCACACACAACTCGTCACATGTTGCAAATTTTCTCATTAAAGTTGTCTAAAATTCCTGTGGGCTTTGGTTCAATAGAGTTGTATGGATACATAGCTGTGCGGGATAATCTGGATCCATTGCTGAATTATATCGTTAACCTTAGCAGAGATCATCCCCTAATCATTGACCAGGTATACATCCATCTTTATGTGCAACTATTCAAATTCCTTTATTCATTTCACAGTATATATGTCCAACCTAATCACATGAAAAAGACCAGATGAGATTGGACCATAAATCTTCTTGATGGCATGTTTCAACCATTTAAACTGTTTTTTCATCATTGAAGTTGGGATAAAGTGTGATGTCATATTAATTTTGTTCTTGAAATATTAAGCTGTAGGCTCAGTTCACACACTTTCTTTTCCTAATAAATGGAAACAATATTAGTTGATAGCTGTTGTGCCATAGATATATATATTGTATTGTAGATCTCACTTAATATTTGCGTATAGCTGCAAAACAATACCACACATTAATATGGCCAAAAGTAGCAAAGTACTACTTCACACTGTATAAGCAACTACTATACCAAGTCTCATATTGTGAAAAATGGTGATTAACTATGAAAACAGATCCAAGATATAATGGATAGTTTGTAGACCTATTCCAATTAAATCAGGTACTTAGTGCACCACTCAATCGATTTTCTTTTGTTTATAGGCATATGGTCAGTGGGTTGTGGTGGGGAGTCGGGATAGTTGGTGCAGAATTTTCCCTATCTGAAAACGTATGCATGCATTTATAATCATTCAGTTTGATACGTGACAAAGTTCTTGGTCATTATGATAATAATTTTGTAGGGTTCTCTTCTTAAAATGCTTCTCACTGAATATGACTTGAAAATCAAAATAGGTGAACAAGAAAAGGATGATCTTCAGCTGATCGACGGTGTATCAGGCGTAGACTACATGGAGACAGAGAATTGTAGTGCATTCACATGTCGTATCCACGGTTATTGCGGAGCAGTTGACATTACAGCAGCTTGTCTGAATGATGCAGTTGAGGCAACTGTAGAAGTTATTGTATCTGAAGTTCGAGGCAGTTTCAATATGCTCCTTGATTGCTTTAGCAGTGGGTTAGATGAAGAAATCCGGCTCTTTGATGGTGCCATTTGTGAGCCATGTGGCTTGAAGAGGTCTGTGGTTGCTGTAGTGTTTGATGCTCAGGTGGATTTGAAGTTCAAGCTCAGCACAAACTCATCCACGCCTGCTGAGCATTGTTGTTCCTTCAAATCAAACATGCATGGACATGATACTCAAGAGATAAAGACTGATTTAGGGTTAATCTTAGTGAATGTGACTTGGTCGACTTTGCCTGGAGAGCTCAAGGGTTATATATAGGAGAGTCCGCAGAAAGTTTGTCCTTCCATACTTTTGGCGCAAGAAAATTTGACTCAGACAATTTATTAGCTTGAACTTTAACACAAGTTGTCTGTAATAAGTAGCCAAGAGATTTACTAGTTAGTCAATCTGGAGCTTTAGGCTTGTGGCAACAACCGAACACTTTATAGTGTAAATTATGTGTGGCAGATTTGGGCTGTAATCTAACAAATTTCCTTGATCGTACCATATAGTGTCATGTAACGCACATAGCTACTTTGCCTGCTTCATTTATATCTTTCTTTCTTTGCTCTGATTCTTTTAATGATATGTAATAATGTATACTAGCAGAAATGAAGTTTATATTAGTTTGGAAAACCTGCATTCCATGGACGCAATTTGTTGAACTGTTGTTACCACACCATTTCATCATGCATGGAACACAAAACGTGGTAGAAATAACTGAAATCTCGAGATCTCTTGTAAATAACTTGATTATGTAGCAGCTAGCATCACTACTTTGGTAAATGTGGCTTAAAGTGGTCTGTGGATGCTGTCTGTAGAGTTAGGTAGTCAGATTGGTTTTAAACTCAAAGGTCGGCACAGACTCATCTCTCTGCGCTGAACAGTTTTGTCCTTCAAGCCGTTCAGGCATGGGTATGATACTCAAGAGATAGACTGATGTAGGGCTAACCTCAGTGAATGTGGTCTGGTCAACGCTGCCTGGAGGGCTCAAGGGTTATATATAACATGCCTGCCTAAAGTTTGTCTGGCCATACTTTGGGTCCAAGGAACTTGGCCTAAGCAACTGTAACAAAGTCGTGTCTGGATGTGGTTAGCACATATCCCTGTGTACTTCAGAACACCGCTCTGGTCCAGTCGTCCAGATCACACTCCTTGCACATGCTCCTGGTCGAAATGATTTTCGATGGCTGCAAATTGTTGAATGAGCTGAGAAGGCGAGAAATGGCGTTCCACTACGAACGATTTTGATTACACGGGCCAGTCATCATCAAACAGGGGAACTGTGCGGGCCAAAATGGTTTGACGGACCCGTAAAAAAAATGGTTTGACGGCCAGCAAGACCAGACGTCGTATGCACGAACATTTAATAAAAAAATTATTTAATACTGTCCATGAATCAGCTCAATGGAGAGACAAGAACGCGTTGGTACTCGGTGGCGCTGCCCGTCTCTCGTCTCATGTTTAAAGAGGCTTTAGTCTGCACGGCAGCCAGTGGCGATGATGAATTGACGGGAAATGAATCGGCACCGCCGGACGCGTCAGCCTGCGGCCACGGCCACCCATGCACGCAACCTCCGAGCCGTAGACCGTGGTCTCCGCCTATCCGCGCGTGGTGCCAAGCCAGCGAGCTGACTGGCGTGCGCAGCGCACGTATGTCAGGGCTGACGCCCGTGTCCCGACCAGCACCCGCGCCGCACCAAAAAAACTACTCACTGGCGCACCAAACCATCTCCGCCTGTTGCGGCACGAGTGACCTTGGTGCTTCGGCTCGGTCCGGTGAGCGGGCCGTGTAGAGACAGACCGAGGCATCGAGCACGCCGTCCAGGTGGACCGCGGCATGGGTTGAAGGGAACCGAGTTGTGTACTAGTTGTTGTTTACGAATTACGAACGCGTCGCAACAATTGGAGAAACAAGACATATCAAGCTATCAACTCATGTTTGCTTGAAAACGAACAAACCTATGTCACATTCTAATGATCCACGGCCTAACTGTCGCCTGCAATTGAAGTACTGTGTATTCTGTATTCTCTTACTTTGAGGCCTAAGGGTGGTAGAGTCTCCTCTTCTGCGATGACTAAGCAAAACTGATCATTCTAGCCACGCTAAGCGAGTCATGCCATGGCACAAGCCAACATTGAAGTCGACTTTCGTCTCTTGTTCTTCAGAAAGGTCCTGACGAGTTGCATTCAATCGTATGGCTTTCGTCTCTTTCAACATTGAGAAGTCTGAACATGCATAGACAGCATTGAAAAGAAGAGAAAGAAAAAACAAAAGTGAAGATAAAGCTTCACTTCACTATGCAGTTTTTGAAATGCATATGCACACCTTATGACTACTGTGTCGCGTCCTGCGATTGATCCTATCCGTCGGCCTCGGCGGCTTCCATCATGTGCCCAAAGGGAAGGAGTGAAACTGTCACAGCATGATCTAACCAACAACCAGAGAAGTCTCAGACAGCACCACGGCCGTGCCAAGTTCCTTCCCATGGACGCCCGTCGCAAAACCAGCGCGCATTTGCGCGAACTCTAGCTGGTTTCTATCCGACGAGCACCGCAGGCGCACTACTACATGAGCAATGGCACAACTGCGGACGCCCCACCCAAGTTAGATCATGCTGGCAGCTTCACTCGTTCTCTTGGGCACCCACAATCTTCTCTGACTGGATCATCAGCTTCAGCCTGAGCGCAGCCGCCGGAGCATCAAGACCCGGCGCACTGCTCGGCGATGCATCCTCTCCCCGAATCGAGAGTGAAGTAGCGAGAGGATCACACCACATGGCCGTTCGCCCGCCGCTTATATAGCCGGATCGCGGGCATAGATCACATGGGCGCCGCGGCTTGCGGTCAAGACGGTGCCCGCTCGACACCGTAAACTATCCTCTCCCTGTCGCTGACCCCGCGATGGGAAAGACGGTGCCCGCTCGACACCGTAAACTATCCTCTCCCTGTCGCTGACCCTGCGATGGGATCCTAGACGCGATGCCCACCCGCGGCCGGCCGCGCTGGGCGGCCAATCGGCGCGAAGTCAAACGCGCGGCGGCACATGCCAGAGGGAGCGCGGCGCTGTCGCGGGCGTCGTGGCGCGCCGCGGAGGCGGCGAACATGGCCTCGGCCTGCCGAGGCATCGACAGGAATTAACTGCGCATCTTGTCCTGGCATGCATACAAATTCGATCTCGAGAAGGCAAATCGCAGCGTTTTATATAAAACAAACAAACAGGGGTATAGGCTAGAACTGGAGATTGGTCCATGCAAGGATGCAGGATAGTCAAAGATCATGGCTCTGCAGAACGTAGGCGATAATTAGAATACTGGGGGTTTTCAGAACGGTGTGTAGGGACCTCAGCATCTTGGGTGAACGGACCGGCCCAACAGCGTAATCTCAGCTGAACCTGCGTGCATCGAGAACTGGGAATCGTTTCAGTTGAAGAATATACAACGGAGAATGACCATGTTACTGCACATAAAACGACGAAACAGTAGCCAAATGTAAAGAAAAGAGTTCATGAAGAGCTGGTGCTGAAAAGGCTGGTGAGATCAGCATTAAGTAACCTCACGAAACAATTACATGCATATTGGTGTGTTCAAAGATAGGAAATGAAAATAATCTACAGACAACTAACTAATCAGATCGATACAGGGATCGAGCTACCAGCATCATTCAAAACTCGACTGACTTTATACATGTACATTGCAAATGGGAAATGGAGATTGGGATAGGGATTGGGAAATGAACTGAAAAATCTAGACCCTTCGTTGAACCATCCAATTAAATGTCAACCCTCCATTCACCTTGAAAGTATTTCCCTATCCCAATCCCATTTCCCATTTACCAAACAGCACCGCATTGTAATGATAAAAATTACACTTCGAATAGTTTGAATATTGTGAGCAACGTCAATGTCTTGTAATACAAAGGAACAGTATTGGTATTATTGAAAAGTCTTGTAATACAGTGGTCTAGCTGCTGAGAACAAAATCTGATGAAGAAAAAATCTGGTGAAATCAGCATAAATAACCTCACGATACAGTTACATAACTCAGCAGTAAAAAATGCTGCACAGATCACCTATGGGCTGACAGTTAGACACAAAAATAAAAATACACATACAGAAGGCGGATGCAGCTGTCTAGCAGACAAATGCCTTGGGACGGTGAATGGCCTAAATTAATAACTTATTAAACACCATCATAATATGACGGCGTTAATGAAAAAAAATGGATGACACGACATAGATACATGATCAGACAACGGCGACGACGACTGACTACTACTCTACTACAACAGGTGAGCCGGGATGCCGTGCTGCTACAAAACTGACTTGACTCGAGAGGAGCTCTGGTGACGTAAGTTGATGCCGTGGTTCAACTTCTCGTATTCTGCCTGGCCGCCATCCAAAGACCAACTCATGAAGAGAAGTAACATGGCCAGAATACTGGTCGCAGCTTACCAAAGCTGAAGTTGGCCAGATCTTTGAGCTGCTGAAATTGTCCAGCTTAACCTGCCATGGTCTGCTGATCTGGTTCACTGTCACCATAAGGTTTCTTCTGGTCCAGGATCCAAAGATTCACCTCATATCATAACATGTGGGTAAGGAGCACAATGAATTGTATATCTGCTCAGCTTTTGGGCGCCTGGAGGCATTTCCCCTGGTGCACTGGTAGAAGAGATCTATCAGGTGTCTTAACTTATCTGCATGGGAATCAGATGTGATCCCCAACTTCAGCCTCGTAACTGGCTCATCAACTGTCCAGAATGCTTCTAACTCCTGAGTTAGCCTTGGCCTTTGTTTCTTCCTCTGAAGGCATAAGATTACAGAGACAGTCAGGCACTCTTACAGCCATATGTATCAGAAATCACAAAAATAATAATAGCTTTCTTCTGACAAAAAAGGAGCCTTACCATTATGAGGTCATATATTTCTGAGTCAGGTAGTCCCTGGTAGGGTATCCTAAGTGTAAGCATCTCCAATAAAAAACATCCAAATGACCAGATATCCACTTCCTGCATCAGGGAAATATTAAATCGCATCAATCAAACCTGTTGGGCATGCAAGTAACATCCAAAACATGGTATATGAAGAATGGTCTCCACAAGTACATAGCGATAGATAATTAATGTCTCAGCCAATAACGTAGTGAAATTCATGGTATATAATGGCATACCCAGCTTAAACATACTCCCTCCGTTTTTAATTATATGACACCGTTGACTTTTTTATTTAACTTTGACCAACAATATATATGAAAATAAGTAGTTGCTACACGCGAAATGTATATTGTTGGATCTATCATCAAAAGTACTTCAAGATTAACTTATACATTTAGCTATTTGGACAAATATTTATGAATAAGACGAATAGTCAAAGTAACGAAAAAAGTCAACGGTGTCATATATTTAAGAATGGAGGGAGTAGCTTAATGCAGATTATAGAAAATATTAATAAATATAAACTAACTTCCTTGGCTAGCATGCAGAACTAAAGAATAAACATTGTAAACAAAAGAATCCGACAGACTATTTACATCAAATAAATGCTTACCAGCCCATATTGGTGCTTTTCATGCATGGCTTGAAGAACCTCAGGAGCCATCCAACAAGGCGTCCCAACACAAACATTGGGTGGATGTGCACCCAAGTGGGCAATACAGCATGTATGGGACAAAGAATGCAAAGGCACGGATCTATCAAAATCAGTGAGCTTGACTAACGGTGTGCCAGCACTCTTAGAATTCACATCAATCAATACATTCTCACTTTTTATGTCCCGGTGAATAACAAGTTTCTTGTGTAGCTCCGACAATGCACAAGCAACTTCCCGGGCAATGTAAAATGCTAGGTCAATAGGTACATGCTTCTGGCCCTCTTTCAGTAACCTCGTCAAATAGCTCTGGTGAGAAAGTGACAGTTTCAGTTATTCGAAAGAAACATCACAGCAGTGGTTTTGAAATAATACATCAAAGTCATAAGAATCACAGATGATGTTACCTTCAGAGAACCTCCATTTACATATTCCATCAAAATTACAGACTGCAATATCCTATATTCTTTGCCACCATCATCTTGAACCCACTTGGAAGAAAATTGGTGTCCATATATGTCCACTATGGATTTGTGCTTCCTAAAAGCACCCAGCATTCTTACTTCTCCAAGAAGTTTGTATTCGAAATTTTTAATTTCATCATTTGAAGCACTGCGGGTGTCTAGATATCGCACCTGTTCACAATAATGTCAAGTAACTTATCAAACAAAACGACACCACATAAAAGGAATCAAGGAGATGAAGGGGGATAGCTCTACCTTTGCTGCAGCATCAACAGCACCAATTTTACAGTGATAGACAGAACTCGAAGCTGTAACTTCAATTTCTTTGCACAGTGAAACAGAAGGGAAGGAGCACCGAGTAGTACAGCTCTCATCGTCCAGTGGATCATTTAGGCGACCGAGCGGAAAATACCTGAAAGAGCACAAAGATAATCGGTTAATCAAATTTAAGGTCACGACATAGATTAATAACGAACCAGAAAGTAGCATGTATCCTTGCTCTCAATGCCTCACCGTAACAGCAAGACTAATATGCATGCAATAAGAGATAAGCAGATAAGACCCCCTACCATTAGGTGAAAAGAATATAAAGGACTAAAAAGAGTATCTACCAGCAACAGCTAGGTCAAAAACTGAAAACATATGAAAAGACTCCCTGCCTTAAAGAGAAGACATTTGAATAGATTAGAGTATTTTGCAAAGAACTAAATACAGCACAGGCTTTGCAGTTTCATGGACTATATCATAAAAATACCACATGGCAATGGCAGATGCACTATTTTTTATGCTATTGAGTAGGCATCAAAGCCTTTTATTTCACGTGTTGACTTTCTGCAGCTTCACTAGTTAGATTACCTTTGATACAAGTATCTAGAGGCTGAAAATTAGCTGCTTTAGCAAAATACCACAGAGAGTTGGCTATTTTTCTGCTTGACACAACATCAACACAACACTAAAACAGAGCAACTCAATGCTATTGCTGATATCACAAGATATGGAAATTGGCAAGGAGAAAAAAAAACAGTAATGGGTTCTTGAACAGATTGTAATGCCAGAAGCTGCTTACCTGCAGAAGTATTCTGGATCTGTCTCTTCCTTTATGTTGGTTGGATAACATGCATCAACAATCATCCTTACCCAGCCATTCCCTTTTCTAACAGGGACAACATTCCAAGCATGAGGTGTATAATCAAGATGCCCCCTCACAAGCTCACAAGGAATAGGTGGCTCAGCCCGATCGCACAGATACTGCAAAGAAAATAGTTGCAATGTTCAAAGAGCAAACACAGAATTGACAGAATTGTAAGTAAAGATAGGAACAAAGGGGTTACCTTCATTAGGACAGCTCGGTGCCGACAAACACCGAATTGCAACGCCCCTATAGGTACAATACCCGAGTTTCTCTTTTCCTTGATGATATGTATCGATCTATCACAGAGACCATTAACATTGAAGTGCCCGGCAAGAGTATTAGTCTGCTTAGAAGCTTCACTGCTGTCACATACAGTTCCAATGCAGCAGGTACAAATGAAAGGTTGCTCCTTCCTCAAGCTAACAATAGCTCTCCGTGTCCTCCCAAGAGAAGCACTTCGATCACAGCCTCCAAAGCAGTCAGAAACAAACAAAGCAAGCACAGATGCCCTCAGTAAATCATGGCCTGTATCTTCATCTGTTTCGAAAGAGCTAGGTCTTTTCAAACTAGATAACAACAATTGTGCTGAAGAAGCAATTGCATCCAATTCTTCATCTTTTTCTCTGAGTTAAACAAAAGAAAATTAATTTAGAACATAAACATAGTCAAAAATCATATTATGGATAGAAATAAGCACTAACCTGTCCAAAAGAATAACTTCACGTGCATTTAGTCCAAAACTTCTCTCGTACCCCTCTAATGACATGAAGGGCGTATCTCGCCCCGCATCATAAAAGCCATCTGGTAGATGGTCATCTATGCTGCAAAATGACTCCACACTATACTTATATGATATTTTTGAGCACTCATCAATTGGCCTAGGGAATTTGCTAGGTTTAGGATTGCTGTCCATATCAGGGTGCCTTTTAGATTTTGAAGTACACTTTAATGTCTCTGAAGAGTTCTCTTGAACAATTTCACCAACATCATGGGCAGAGGAAGCAGTATCCTCTAGTTCATTTTCAACACTATGGATCCTTCCTCTGCTGAAAGTAGGTTCCACACTGATACATGAATTGTTATCACGGAAATTTCTCATATCCCTTCTAGGTTTCTCCTCACTAGGATGGTCCTGTAACATCATGCCACTATCTTTCATAAGCCCATCAAAGTCATCATCGATTATAGAAGATACATCATCGGATATAGAACTAGTTTCTTTCAAAGAATCATGTGCAGAGGTTTCTTCATCGATTCTTTTCATCTCTGATTTGTTTGCCATATCATGCAAATTAAAAGGGTATTCGTCTTCAGCCATGTTCACAGCCATTTCATCAATGTATTTCGTACTGAGCTTGCTCCTGCTTGAGTCTAAACGCTCCTGGCGAGCTCTCTGTTGCAGACAATCCCGTCTTTTCCAGCCCTTCTTCACTTTCTGTGGAGCATGATGTTTTAAATTTGGAGAAGCTTCTGGGTGTGAGCATGAATGGGCACCGTCAGAACCACGGCTCAAAGTTTTAGATTCTACTAAACTTATCCTAGTTTCTACACCTGAACACTGTAGCTTGCCACCCTTTGAGGCATTTTCATTGTTGCCCCTCATGTCACAGCATACCCATGTCGGAATCTCATACGAGTGGGAAAGCCTATTAAACTTGAAATGAAGAGAAAGTGTCACTCTATGATAATTCAATTTCAACAGAGCATCAACAACAGAAAATAAATAGAAAAAAAATTAGTATAAAGAACTGTGATTTCCACCCCTAAATCCAGCACACTATAATATTTATTTGTGGTTGCTAAAAGCACCACACACTTCTTTAAATATTCATTAGATTTAGTTGGGAAACACATAAATATGTTGTACCTACTGTTGTAATTGAACCTACAAGGAAAACAAACAAGACGACTTGAAAGAAGAAAAAGGAAAACAAACATTTAATTATTTTACTTCTTAGAGGAGGCATAGCAAATAGAGAGCATACCTGAAGGTTTAAATACTGCAGCGTAAGCATAGAAACAAATTTAACAGATCCAAGAGAAGTCAATCTATTGTTTGACAAGTCAAGACTTTCCAGACATCTCAAAGAGGAGATTTCTGGAGGTAGATCCACCAGCTTATTGTTGGTCACTTTAAGGAACTTCAGGGAACTCAACTCAATTATACAATTAGGCAAGTTCTTCAGTTTGTTGAAAGATAGATCAAGTTCTTGAAGCTTCCTGAGGGAGCCAATCTCAGGAGGGAGGTACCTGTAGATTGTTTATAAAGAAATAAGGTATCATCAATTGTTGGCTCCACAGGGGAACTTTAATAAGTAACACGATATAAGGTTAAGTGATAACTAGAATAGCTATCGTACCACTCCCATCAATGTTCCAAACTACCACTTCCGAGTAACCAAATGCTATACAGCAATAATCATAATTTATAACTTCAAGTATGTTACCTAAATCACCTAATGCTTATTTACCAAGACAAAGAAGCTAATTTATTCAACTAACCACTTACAAACAAGAACATCTACATGCTATGAGAAAAAAGAGAAGTTATCTGAAGTTGAGATTTATAAGAAAGTAAAGGAATAAAATCACGTGTAACAAAAGTTTGGCAAAACCTGAATAGTTTCCAGTGTGAATTACGGTGTGTGATCAAAAGATAAGTCCACACAGTCATAAAAAAGGTGACACTTGGACTTCGGCCACAAAAATGCAAATGTGAACAATGATTTATAACATAATAAAACTTTAATATCTTTTAACACAATTTTCAAGAATGACCCATTTTATGTATCTGTTTCAAATATCCATGATGATACCAAAGGCCAATGTTTACAAAGTTTGACAGAACATATCACCACAAAGCAACTGGAAGGAGTATTATCATTCTTTTTTTTCTTATTTCTAGTGCAATATGAGGAAAATAGTGAAATCTGCCACCAGAGATACAGATAAGCATTGGAACTCAAAAGTTGTAGCTTTGTGTTACTTGGGTGCAAATAGTCGTAGATTTGTGAAATTTACTCAATAAACAATGATATTATGTTTTTCTGAATGAAACTATGTTCTACAGAAACAATTGGGAAACTGCATATTCATACCACAACACAGCATCAGCAGTTTCTACAACTCAATTCTGTATATTTTATCTTCATACCACATCGCACTGTTATGCTGCCTAACTGGGCCTAAGCATCAACACTTTCCATGCCACAAAATAAGCGTTTAACCCATAGGCACAACAGGAGTAGTCACGAACCATTTAATGACCATTCTGGTGATTCAGAAATTAAAAGGTTGCCCAGTGCCAATATGGTGCATTAGGTGTCTACAGTCAATGGGTTATCCACCACCACCAATGCAGCAGCGAACAACAGCCAATGCATACACATAAACAGAACAAACGCTATCTGAAAGTAAGGTAACAATTACACATCGCGCTAGATTTTACTGTAGATAGGCGAGAGAAAAAGAAAATCTGGATGAGGCAGACATTACAAGCATTATGGCAAAGGCAACTCCGCACACCAAATGCATGGGAAATCATTTCTTCTACCTAAATTAGCACTCGGTGAAAGCAATCATGATTACCATAAGTGCCTAAGCTACCTAGCATAGCAAAATTAGGTCTCACCAACAGTCATTACCAATTAGACAGTTACAAATCCAAAGCTTTGTTATGCACACTATTTCAATTTGTGTTACTGTTACGCTAGTTGAGTAAATGCAAAATGTCAGCAGAAAACACACACAAAAAGCCACGGTTGGCTTGAAAACACTGGAAAAGCAATAGCATTTGCTGAGCACAGCAACAACAATTTGAAGAACTAAGGACCAGGACGTTCGGCTGGTAGGACGTGACAATTGAGCTAGTAGTTTTGCACATACCGAATTGAGAAGTGACTGATGGTGAGCTTAGTGAGACACTTGAGGCCGGCGATCTCGGCCAGTATGGAGCATGAGGATGGCCTGGGCGGCACCATGGAGAGCTCGAGCTCCTTGAGCAACCGCATCCGGCGGAGCGGCGCCCCGGAGACCCTGGGCGCGGACACCTTGACCTGCAGGCTCTCGAGCCCGTCCAGCTCGCCCTCCGCGTCCGGCGGCAGCACCTCCACATCGTTGCCGAAGAACTTGAGCGACCTGAGCCCGCCGCCGCGGCCGACCGAGCGCGGC
>LAPY01000297.1:63592-86062 GCA_000970635.1 Eragrostis tef | reverse complement strand
CCTCCGACGGCGGCGGCGGCGGCGGCGGCGCCGGGGTTTTGGGGCCGCGGAGCCTAGGGTTTCGTACGGCGGAGGAGAGAGAGAGAGAGAGAGATGAAGATGGAGAGAGAGAGAGGGAGGCCGGAGCTGGGAATAAAAAGTTGTTTCAGTCCAAAAAAAAAAAAGGTAGGGGACGACGGACGAGTACGATGGTGGGAACGCGAGCCCGGGAAGACGCGCGATCGAAGCCGGTGGTGGGTTCCGTTGGGTCGGGAGCGTGCCGGTTTGGCTCGGCCGCTCGGGTGCGGTCGGTTTGGGCCTAATTTGTGTTGGCCTCCTCCGGTTAAACGTTAAACGGGATGAATTCGACCCGGTCTGCGTCGAGTCTACGCAGTCCGATCGGAGCAACGGTAACTAGTCCTAGTTCCTCCGGTTTTCTTTGCAGTTCAAATAAAAAAAAGGAGTAACCAGCTTCACACATTAAAAACTGAATGATATCTAATTTTCATAATAAGAATACAAAAATTGGAAAGAAAACCGTTCGTTCTTTAGTGATCAGCAAACTGCCGCGTTCAGAACGGTGCACAAATGCAAAACGCGAAGAAAAAGGTAAGTTTGAAAAACTACCCTTTGATTCGAACAATACATTCACTAATACTGGGTTTCAAAACACACCCCATCTTGCACCACGATGGAGCCTTTTATTGAAACAAGGAAATAAAAGCACCACGCTCATTCTTTTAACAATCAGCATCGTTTACTCACGCAAATAGGAGTAGCAAACATAAACGATCTCGCAATACCAAATGGAGCCTTTTTATTCAACTTTATTGAAACATTACGGAAATACGCCACAGGTATTTTCCACCACTTGCATGATTAGTATCAGCAACATTACGATGTAGATAAACACGATCTGAGAGTCTCATGGCGTTCGACCAAATGCATGAAGAAACGTAGCAGCGTCGTCAGTCTCAGCGGTTCATCGGATACACTGATCGGCGTCTAATAGCCGGGAAATGGGCATCAAGAAGATGGTTGAAGCCGCCGATTAGAACTGGTTGGACCAGTCCGCGGCGCTGCCGACGCGGGGGATGCTGGCGTCCTGCTTCTTGGTCTCGCTATCGACCTTGAAGGTTGACCCACACATCTGGCCCTGGCTGTCTACGCGCGGCACCGCCTTGATCTCGTGCAGCGGGTGCTCGAAGCTCTGCAGGAAACCCGCCGATCAGAACTGGTTGGACCAGTCCGCGGCGCTGCCGACGCGGGGGATGCTGGCGTCCTGCTTCTTGGTCTCGCTATCGACCTTGAAGGTTGACCCACACATCTGGCCCTGGCTGTCTACGCGCGGCACCGCCTTGATCTCGTGCAGCGGGTGCTCGAAGCTCTGCAGGCCACCGGAGGTGGTGTAGAAGCAACCTGATGATCATGGATGACGAATCAGTGATTATTATCCCGTCACATTGCAGAGTTTAAACCGAACCATTCAATTCTGGAGGTGTGAGGATGAAGGGATCAGAGGGTGTTCTATTCTTGGAGCAGTACCTTTGGGGAATGGCGCGAACGAGTTGCCACAGCCCGTCTTGAGGAGCCCAGCGTCGTCGGAGAACACGATATGGTCCTCGGAGTCGACGCCCCAGAAGAAAGGGATGCTGCCATCAGCGTCCTGCGTTCCAGCACAACATCGCAACTCAGGCCATAGTTACGAGGAAAGGGAAGAATGCATGCATCAGGAAGAACAGATGGTTATCTGATTGCAATGCACTGGGTGTACTTACAGCAGCAACGAAGGTGGATTTCGACAGGGTGTCGTACAGGATGAATGCGAACTTCCCGCTGAGATCTCTCACGACCTGGCTGGCTGGGACGGGACCCCTGTCCCTCAGAGTTCTGTAGGCCTCAATGATGATGGTCACCTCATTTGCGGTCTTGCTCAGGCCGTAGTGCTGCTTCAGGTTGGCAATGTTCTCAATGTGCCCTTGGAACAGGCAAAAAATGTCGTTCACAGCACCAAACAACCTGGGTAGAAGAACAAGGCACAGAGTCATATGGATGAAATTCAGGTAATTATATCCATAAAACATATAATAAAGTAATTATTAGGATCAATCACAATCAAGACAAAACTGTGTATGTGCTGCGATTCACGTGTAAAAGAAATTCCATGCTATGCAGTTGGCAGAATACCCACAAGCTAAAACCCAATGCTAATTCCTCACCAATAGCATGATACTTCAAATATAGCAGCATTGTTGGTAATTCTGTTTTGCACCTGAACAATGAGCAATCCAATAATAGGATAGAAAGTTTAATGCACTTTCCAGCCAAAATTGGTCAAGTACAGTGGATTCAACTCTCGACTGGTCAACAATTATATTTAATCGCTGTATACATGATGTTACTACCTAATTAAAAAGACATCAGTCACTATCATCCCCGTTCGAGCTGACAAGGAACAATTGCATACAAAGTATCAAATTGGCATTCGATTCAGTTGTTCAACTAGGCATGGGTACGCCACTGGCGATCAGAGCATAGGATTATCATTTTGGTTAAATATGTAGAGTACAGTGACGGATGTAGTATTTAAACATTATAGATGCAGAAAGTGCAAATGGAAGATATTGCTATACCAAACGATCATTCAAGGCTCCATGGCAGCCACAACTTCCTATTATATATATAGCAAAGTCTGTTCACATTGGAACACGATTGTCGATGCCTTATAAGAAGCTTATAGAGTAAAAAAATGAGAGCAGCAAAGCAGGATAAGGGGCAACATAATGCTGGAGAGAAGCACCAAGGGGATGAAGTGCAGGCATCATCTTAAGGAAGTATTTATAGCAACATTCTATCAATGATCTTTCCCTAACCGGCGGATTGTCCGGCTTCTTAACAAAATCTCTTCAAGAACAACTAAATTTACCTAACAAAGAGTGCGGTAGACTGGCAGTAAACATACGAACACAACCTTTATGTGGAGTAGATCATGACTTCATAAGTGGGTGTGAAACATCTCTGAATTTCTCTATGCGAATGGACACAAAATTCAACTGATCAAGCAGATTTTACTAGTATATAGATTTATGAACAGTGTATCAAAATAAAACACAAACTCTGCCGAACCTAGCGGTTCAAATTCTGTCTTTTGCTGGGAACAAATCATAAGAAAGGACTAAACGAACAATCCATTGTGCATCACAGATGTACTTACATAATATATCGTGCAGATCTGAGCTACTAGAATCGCCAGACCAACCGGCATCAGAAATTTAACCACGAAACACTAAATATTGCAAGCTACAGAATCAGATCAAAATCTGATAATAACTACCAGAAGTCCATTTGATCCATGCCAAGAGAAAGAGGAAATGAACAAAATCATGTGGCTCTTCGCCAAAGGATCATTAGCTAGCCTCAAGAAACCGAAACAAAAAAGGAGATCTCTCCGCGCATTCCAACCAGCCAAGAAGCAATCACACCAGCGAATCTTGAGCCGAAGCCCACGAACACCACGCGTTTGTGCATCGCAAAGGAACCATCACAACGCACAAGCATATTCTTTTCTTGTTTTTTTAAAAAAAACAGCTAGGAAGCGAGCACGCGAGAGCCCAGCCGGCACCTTGGGACGAGGGGGTTCTGGTTGGCACCGGAGTAGGCCAACGCTCCGGCGGGACCCAGGCTGACGGTGACCGCGCCGTCGTGGGCGGCGGAGAAGCCCTTCATCAGCGCGCCCACGCCGCCTCCGGCTGCAGCCGTCGCGCCGTCGACCGGCGGGCTGCGGAGGCCCTCCGGGCACTTGGCCACCGTCTGATCGAACACCGCCAGCATCTTGTCGCCGTCCGATGCGTGTTCCCTCTCCCGCTCCTCTCTTTCCGTGCGCTGTCCTCTCTGTGCGTGGTTTCCCTTGTCTGTAGTACACGGCAAAGCTGAATGCCATGAGTCAACATATATAGCTTTTTCCGTTCCCCATTTTGCCCTCTGGTCGGTTGGTAGGATATTTTTGTTTTCTAGTAGTTCAGATAAATCGCCATATTTTCACATTAATTCTAGAACACAAATTTTCAGGGGAAAAAGAAGGATTGATCATACAAGTTGGTGTTGGGGAATTTGGATGAGAAAGACAGCCACTAACAGTTAAATGATGGCTCGTTACAAATAGATGTGACATGTCTACTTTGAACAAGTATCCACATACAAGTACAGAGTTTTTTTTTGTTGCAAATCGAATTGTATCACAGTGTAGTGTTAATCGGTAAATAAATTATATTTTGTCCTTATCCGGGCAGCCTTAAATATTTCCATCACGTGCTGACATGGACAAATCGAGAGGATAATACCGTGTTATCTAGACCAGGCTGGATTAAGTGTAACCTGTCCTCAATGGAAAATCCGCAAGAACAAAATTCTCAAGTCAATGCCCATAGAAGACGTGCAAGGATGGGTACTATCTTCTATCCTTGACTGACAATGCTCTCACCGCAAATTGTAGAGCATTATACAATTGACGCGCTTCCTGCGCCTGACATCTGTTCTACGTTAACGTGCTCGGAATGAGATGATTTGATCTAATCCGTTCCACCTGTCATGTGCGTAGAACGGAGCAGTTATGCTTGTCACTTTCATCCTTTGAACGATAAAACAATTTTTATAAATAATAAGAAAAGCAGCGGAAGTACTCCAACGGGGTCATGGGATCATGGACGGATCCTATTAACCTAGTATATATGACACAGATCTCGAGCGACGCACAGTAGTTAGAAAATGCTAGTCCGTGAATCTTGACTGCCAGTATACCGATAACTGCGTCGCAAATAGTGAAGCTGCTGCAAACGACAAATTGTACGTTCCAAAAGATTATTTGATTAGTTGACTCAGATTGAACGCACCACTTTGTTCAGCAAAATCTATTGCATCTATGTGCAAATGAAATGACTGAACCCAAGGGTGCTCAAATTACACCCAGTCAATGAATGAACAACAACACTTTTAAGGGGAGAAGAGAGAAAAATAACCTAAGACCCCTTTCCTCACATCCCCAAACAAAACATTGACAATACATCATCATCACCATCCAACTCAACCGGCACCGCCGAAATTACCCTGTACAAACTTTACAATGACAGGTACCTACCCCCTGCATGAATTCTTCTCCCCTCAAAAAAACAAGAAGAGAAGGTAAAACCACCAGATAATTCACAGTATAAGATTATGATGTCTGCGCAGCGACGCCTCGATTGCCTCATCCACTTCATCGGTTCCATTGTGTTTTTGTTGTATATGTCTGCGATGGCCTGGGGCATGGGCATCCAAGGAAACCCTATATGGCATGTTTCTGCACGTGACAGACAAATCTGATCTTTTGTCAGATGCATACCAGTGCTGATCAGTTCTGAATGAGGAAGGAACCAGAGATAATTTAATCAGCATTTCTATATGTGCAGCTGAATCCCGGTACTTCTCTGCTGCTATGAACCCTTAAAACTGTCATCCTTCAGTGACCACGAAAGCAAGTGACCATTGGCATCCCCACTCAGAAGCTGTTTAAGGTCAGGAGGTATACAAAGGGCAGTGACGGGGTACTTATGTGACTTGAGGACCTTCTGAAGGAGGAGCCTATATTCTGGTGCTTGGCCGTTCAGGCCCAGACCCCCAAAGGTGATTGCAGGCGATTTGCTTTTGCTATTCGTCACCTCATCAGACGAGCAGTGCACCATCTTCCATACCTTAACAGCACCGCTTTGATGACCTGTCACGTACCAGTTTGTGTCCTGCCAGTCTGAGTGTGTAGTGCTTGCCACAGATAAGATGGGAAAATCCGCAAGAACAAAATTCTCAAGTCAATGCCCATAGAAGACGTGCAAGGATGGGTACTATCTTCTATCCTTGACTGACAATGCTCTCACCGCAAATTGTAGAGCATTATACAATTGACGCGCTTCCTGCGCCTGACATCTGTTCTACGTTAACGTGCTCGGAATGAGATGATTTGATCTAATCCGTTCCACCTGTCATGTGCGTAGAACGGAGCAGTTATGCTTGTCACTTTCATCCTTTGAACGATAAAACAATTTTTATAAATAATAAGAAAAGCAGCGGAAGTACTCCAACGGGGTCATGGGATCATGGACGGATCCTATTAACCTAGTATATATGACACAGATCTCGAGCGACGCACAGTAGTTAGAAAATGCTAGTCCGTGAATCTTGACTGCCAGTATACCGATAACTGCGTCGCAAATAGTGAAGCTGCTGCAAACGACAAATTGTACGTTCCAAAAGATTATTTGATTAGTTGACTCAGATTGAACGCACCACTTTGTTCAGCAAAATCTATTGCATCTATGTGCAAATGAACTGACTGAACCCAAGGGTGCTTAAATTACACCCAGTCAATGAATGAACAACAACACTTTTAAGGGAGAAGAGAAAGAAAAATAACCTAAGACCCCTTTCCTCACATCCCCAAACAAAACATTGACAATACATCATCACCACCATCCATCTCAACCAGCACGGCCGAAATTACCCTGTACAAACTTTACAATGACAGGTCCCTACCCCCTGCTTGAATCCTTCTCCCCTCAAAAAAACAAGAAGAGAAGGTAAAACCACCAGATAATTCACAGTATAAGATTATGATGTCTGCGCAGCGACGCCTCGATTGCCTCATCCACTTCATCGGTTCCATTGTGTTTCTGTTGTATTATGTCTGAGATGGCCTGGGGCATGGGCATCCAAGGAAACCCTATATGGCATGTTTCTGCACGTGACAGACAAATCTGATCTTTTGTCAGATGCATACCAGTGCTGATCAGTTCTGAATGAGGAAGGAACCAGAGATAATTTAATCAGCATTTCCATATGTGCAGCTAAATCCCAGTACTTCTCTGCTGCTATGAACCCTTAAAACTGTCATCCTTCAGTGACCACGAAAGCAAGTGACCACTGGCATCCCCACTCAGAAGCTGTTTAAGGTCAGGAGGTATACAAAGGGCAGTGACCGGGTACTTATGTGACTTGAGGACCTTCTGAAGGAGAAGCCTATATTCTGGTGCTTGGCCGTTCAGGCCCAGCCCCCCGAAGGTGATTGCAGGCGATTTGCTTTTGCTATTCGTCACCTCATCAGACGAGCAGTGCACCATCTTCCATACCTTAACAGCACCGCTTTGATGACCTGTCACGTACCAGTTTGTGTCCTGCCAGTCTGAGTGTGTAGTGCTTGCCACAGATAAGATGAGATCAGAAGGAAGCTGAGAGGTGTTCACCACAGCAAGGCAGTCCCCGTTGATGCTCCAAACAGCAAAAAGAACACCAGCCCCAGTAAGAATCTCACCAGTGAGGTTATTCACATGTAGCGCAGACACCGACGCAGGGAACTTTGGTAGCTGCTTCACAAAGACCAGGCTTGTCAGGTCCCATAAGATCACGGAACAGTCTTCAGAGCCTGAAACAATTAATGAGTAAGGCTGGCTCACACAGACACAAGTTATCTTGCCCGTGTGAGTGCACAAAGCCTTCTCCATTCTCAGGAGACGGCGAACACCATCCTTCACAAATCTCCACACTGCAACAACTCCATCGTCACCACCTGTGGTGAGTATGTTGCCATCATGGCTCACTCCAGTGCACTGAATTTGACTACCACCGTGAAGGTTTTCATGTGTAGAGAGAAGTCTATCCTGATCATAAGTTAATATTCTCAAGCTTCGGTCAGGGAAACCCCACGAAATGTATTCATTATAAGTTACTGGCTTGAGCAAGCTGTTAGCTGCGGCAATTAGGATCTTATCGTTGTAGGTGACAATCTGGGATACCGATGATGATGTCTTACGAATCTCTTGATGTGTAAGATAGGCACTGTACCGCAGAGGATGAGGGGGGACTTTCCTATCAGTCCGTCGCTGTGGATGTGGTTTCTGGAATAACTGTTTTGGGGTCTGACCAAAATGGTTGATTTGTGCCAGTATTGAAGCCTTCATTGTAGGATCTGATACTGCATCTATGTCAACATTGCCTTCGTATGTGTAGTGATAGAAGACATTGACGGCATCTTCAGCTGCCTGCCGTATACAAACAAATATAAACATCAGAAATCACATCAGTAAATATGAGTTACCCCACCAAATGCTACATAACATGACCAGCAGGAATACCCTTTATTTCACACTACAAGTCACTGTACATAGAATATGAAGAGGGATTGATTAATTCATTATAATTCCACTCAAGATCCTATAGGACGAAGATACATGGGTCATATTTATGAATCTATATAATACAATCACCCTGGTTTTCAACCCAATAATATGCCCACACCAATAGCAACAGAACTGGAGACAAGGAAAATGTCATGAGATGTAGGCTCCAACGGGGTCATGGGATCATGGACGGATCCTATTAACCTAGTATATATGACACAGATCTCGAGCGACGCACAGTAGTTAGAAAATGCTAGTCCGTGAATCTTGACTGCCAGTATACCGATAACTGCGTCGCAAATAGTGAAGCTGCTGCAAACGACAAATTGTACGTTCCAAAAGATTATTTGATTAGTTGACTCAGATTGAACGCACCACTTTGTTCAGCAAAATCTATTGCATCTATGTGCAAATGAACTGACTGAACCCAAGGGTGCTTAAATTACACCCAGTCAATGAATGAACAACAACACTTTTAAGGGAGAAGAGAAAGAAAAATAACCTAAGACCCCTTTCCTCACATCCCCAAACAAAACATTGACAATACATCATCACCACCATCCATCTCAACCAGCACGGCCGAAATTACCCTGTACAAACTTTACAATGACAGGTCCCTACCCCCTGCTTGAATCCTTCTCCCCTCAAAAAAACAAGAAGAGAAGGTAAAACCACCAGATAATTCACAGTATAAGATTATGATGTCTGCGCAGCGACGCCTCGATTGCCTCATCCACTTCATCGGTTCCATTGTGTTTCTGTTGTATTATGTCTGAGATGGCCTGGGGCATGGGCATCCAAGGAAACCCTATATGGCATGTTTCTGCACGTGACAGACAAATCTGATCTTTTGTCAGATGCATACCAGTGCTGATCAGTTCTGAATGAGGAAGGAACCAGAGATAATTTAATCAGCATTTCCATATGTGCAGCTAAATCCCAGTACTTCTCTGCTGCTATGAACCCTTAAAACTGTCATCCTTCAGTGACCACGAAAGCAAGTGACCACTGGCATCCCCACTCAGAAGCTGTTTAAGGTCAGGAGGTATACAAAGGGCAGTGACCGGGTACTTATGTGACTTGAGGACCTTCTGAAGGAGAAGCCTATATTCTGGTGCTTGGCCGTTCAGGCCCAGCCCCCCGAAGGTGATTGCAGGCGATTTGCTTTTGCTATTCGTCACCTCATCAGACGAGCAGTGCACCATCTTCCATACCTTAACAGCACCGCTTTGATGACCTGTCACGTACCAGTTTGTGTCCTGCCAGTCTGAGTGTGTAGTGCTTGCCACAGATAAGATGAGATCAGAAGGAAGCTGAGAGGTGTTCACCACAGCAAGGCAGTCCCCGTTGATGCTCCAAACAGCAAAAAGAACACCAGCCCCAGTAAGAATCTCACCAGTGAGGTTATTCACATGTAGCGCAGACACCGACGCAGGGAACTTTGGTAGCTGCTTCACAAAGACCAGGCTTGTCAGGTCCCATAAGATCACGGAACAGTCTTCAGAGCCTGAAACAATTAATGAGTAAGGCTGGCTCACACAGACACAAGTTATCTTGCCCGTGTGAGTGCACAAAGCCTTCTCCATTCTCAGGAGACGGCGAACACCATCCTTCACAAATCTCCACACTGCAACAACTCCATCGTCACCACCTGTGGTGAGTATGTTGCCATCATGGCTCACTCCAGTGCACTGAATTTGACTACCACCGTGAAGGTTTTCATGTGTCGATAGAAGTCTATCCTGATCATAAGTTAATATTCTCAAGCTTCGGTCAGGGAAACCCCACGAAATGTATTCATTATAAGTTACTGGCTTGAGCAAGCTGTTAGCTGCGGCAATTAGGATCTTATCGTTGTAGGTGACAATCTGGGATACCGATGATGATGTCTTACGAATCTCTTGATGTGTAAGATAGGCACTGTACCGCAGAGGATGAGGGGGGACTTTCCTATCAGTCCGTCGCTGTGGATGTGGTTTCTGGAATAACTGTTTTGGGGTCTGACCAAAATGGTTGATTTGTGCCAGTATTGAAGCCTTCATTGTAGGATCTGATACTGCATCTATGTCAACATTGCCTTCGTATGTGTAGTGATAGAAGACATTGACGGCATCTTCAGCTGCCTGCCGTATACAAACAAATATAAACATCAGAAATCACATCAGTAAATATGAGTTACCCCACCAAATGCTACATAACATGACCAGCAGGAATACCCTTTATTTCACACTACAAGTCACTGTACATAGAATATGAAGAGGGATTGATTAATTCATTATAATTCCACTCAAGATCCTATAGGACGAAGATACATGGGTCATATTTATGAATCTATATAATACAATCACCCTGGTTTTCAACCCAATAATATGCCCACACCAATAGCAACAGAACTGGAGACAAGGAAAATGTCATGAGATGTAGGAACCTGAGATGCTCAATTACCTTTCCTCTCTGCTTATATCCAAAAATAAGATCAATCCAATGATGTAGATTCTCAGAAACAAAGTCAGATTCCAGGGCTTCCCGGTGCTTCTTAATGAATTCTCTGGCACTGCCTTTAGCCCATGGTGGCAAAACAACATCACCAACCTGAAACCATTATATCAAGAAGTTACATGCTTGCCTCCAACAGATATGAGTTTTTTGGTACTATCATACATCTAGTGTAAAGATCAGTGCATGCACTTCTGTAAAAGTATTACCTTCTCTCCTGATTGTTTTTCCCCCAAGTCCAGATTAAACTGGTTCTCTAAAAATTCAGGCAAATAATAGAACTCAGGAATCAGTTCTTTCACATCTGATGTGTTGCTCTTACCAGCAGCGCTGGCCCATGTATCTCTCACACTGTTGAACAATCGGTCTGCATGGTCAAATTGCCCACCCTGCAATTTCTGATTTTCCGTACTAAAAGGGGGCAACCTTAAAAGATAGAAAAGCACAATCCCAGCACTTGAATAATGAGAACCATAATGGAATTTTGGTACATCAGGGTCGTCCCAGCTATCATATCTGAAAGGAACAAAATAGAGCTTTTACATTCAGCAAATTTAATGTATTTTTTTATCGAAGACAAAACAAAATAAGTATACATATTGTTAGATGAACAAACCTTTTACGGAACTCCTCTTCTCCTTCCTCTGTTTGACATCCCATAGGTTTATCAAGCTTCCGAAATACCTGTGGGTTCCTCAGATCTAATGTATCACTCTCATAATCTGCAAGAACCCATGGAAATACTGGGTACTGTGTGAGATCACTATACCCTCGACCAGCAAGTGTGTTCAGATGCATGAGATATTGGAAGTTTGTAATTTCTCCACTTTGCCATCTTTTCGAGAATGATTTTGCCATGACTTTGAAAAGACGGCTCCCTTCACCGCTGTCCTGTTTTGACGATGCGGATATTGTCGTGTCCAACCTGCAAAAAAGGCGTTTTTTTCTTGACTCGTTAGGTAAGTTCCAATTCTCAAGAAATCTGATGATCCGTAAAAGCAATTAATCAAATCTTACAACTTTAGATAGTTCCAGAACGCGATAGAAAATGATAGCAAGAAAATAACCCATGTGTTGTTCTTCCAAAACAGAAGAATGTTTACTGTGCTAGTAGAAAGGCATAACCGATATACTTGCTTTTAGTGAAAATAAGCAGCCAGTTTAGAAAAATCAAGTTTGCCAACTATAATGAGAAACCTATCAGGCTAGGCGAAAAAACAAGAAAAGTTATCCATTGTGGGTAATGATCCTCTGGCAGATGATGACATGAATTCATACCTATTTCCTACATGGGGTCATATAGTTCTATAAATTGTCAATTAATAGTCTTGAAATCATTTCAGATCTAGCAGAAAATGGTACCATATATTCACGCTAAAGTCTAAACAAATGTAACTGCAAGGGATTAAGAATACAAACATGCTATTCCGCGGGAGATTCATGGCGCTTCGGTCAGGGAAACCCCACGAAATGTATTCATTATAAGTTACTGGCTTGAGCAAGCTGTTAGCTGCGGCAATTAGGATCTTATCGTTGTAGGTGACAATCTGGGATACCGATGATGATGTCTTACGAATCTCTTGATGTGTAAGATAGGCACTGTACCGCAGAGGATGAGGGGGGACTTTCCTATCAGTCCGTCGCTGTGGATGTGGTTTCTGGAATAACTGTTTTGGGGTCTGACCAAAATGGTTGATTTGTGCCAGTATTGAAGCCTTCATTGTAGGATCTGATACTGCATCTATGTCAACATTGCCTTCGTATGTGTAGTGATAGAAGACATTGACGGCATCTTCAGCTGCCTGCCGTATACAAACAAATATAAACATCAGAAATCACATCAGTAAATATGAGTTACCCCACCAAATGCTACATAACATGACCAGCAGGAATACCCTTTATTTCACACTACAAGTCACTGTACATAGAATATGAAGAGGGATTGATTAATTCATTATAATTCCACTCAAGATCCTATAGGACGAAGATACATGGGTCATATTTATGAATCTATATAATACAATCACCCTGGTTTTCAACCCAATAATATGCCCACACCAATAGCAACAGAACTGGAGACAAGGAAAATGTCATGAGATGTAGGAACCTGAGATGCTCAATTACCTTTCCTCTCTGCTTATATCCAAAAATAAGATCAATCCAATGATGTAGATTCTCAGAAACAAAGTCAGATTCCAGGGCTTCCCGGTGCTTCTTAATGAATTCTCTGGCACTGCCTTTAGCCCATGGTGGCAAAACAACATCACCAACCTGAAACCATTATATCAAGAAGTTACATGCTTGCCTCCAACAGATATGAGTTTTTTGGTACTATCATACATCTAGTGTAAAGATCAGTGCATGCACTTCTGTAAAAGTATTACCTTCTCTCCTGATTGTTTTTCCCCCAAGTCCAGATTAAACTGGTTCTCTAAAAATTCAGGCAAATAATAGAACTCAGGAATCAGTTCTTTCACATCTGATGTGTTGCTCTTACCAGCAGCGCTGGCCCATGTATCTCTCACACTGTTGAACAATCGGTCTGCATGGTCAAATTGCCCACCCTGCAATTTCTGATTTTCCGTACTAAAAGGGGGCAACCTTAAAAGATAGAAAAGCACAATCCCAGCACTTGAATAATGAGAACCATAATGGAATTTTGGTACATCAGGGTCGTCCCAGCTATCATATCTGAAAGGAACAAAATAGAGCTTTTACATTCAGCAAATTTAATGTATTTTTTTATCGAAGACAAAACAAAATAAGTATACATATTGTTAGATGAACAAACCTTTTACGGAACTCCTCTTCTCCTTCCTCTGTTTGACATCCCATAGGTTTATCAAGCTTCCGAAATACCTGTGGGTTCCTCAGATCTAATGTATCACTCTCATAATCTGCAAGAACCCATGGAAATACTGGGTACTGTGTGAGATCACTATACCCTCGACCAGCAAGTGTGTTCAGATGCATGAGATATTGGAAGTTTGTAATTTCTCCACTTTGCCATCTTTTCGAGAATGATTTTGCCATGACTTTGAAAAGACGGCTCCCTTCACCGCTGTCCTGTTTTGACGATGCGGATATTGTCGTGTCCAACCTGCAAAAAAGGCGTTTTTTTCTTGACTCGTTAGGTAAGTTCCAATTCTCAAGAAATCTGATGATCCGTAAAAGCAATTAATCAAATCTTACAACTTTAGATAGTTCCAGAACGCGATAGAAAATGATAGCAAGAAAATAACCCATGTGTTGTTCTTCCAAAACAGAAGAATGTTTACTGTGCTAGTAGAAAGGCATAACCGATATACTTGCTTTTAGTGAAAATAAGCAGCCAGTTTAGAAAAATCAAGTTTGCCAACTATAATGAGAAACCTATCAGGCTAGGCGAAAAAACAAGAAAAGTTATCCATTGTGGGTAATGATCCTCTGGCAGATGATGACATGAATTCATACCTATTTCCTTTATGGCGTCATATAGTTCTATAAATTGTCAATTAATAGTCTTGAAATCATTTCAGATCTAGCAGAAAATGGTACCATATATTCACGCTAAAGTCTAAACAAATGTAACTGCAAGGGATTAAGAATACAAACATGCTATTCCGCGGGAGATTCATGGCGATCAGATTCTTGAAAACTTCCTCTCTCTCCTTCTTGTGGAAAACTAGAAGCTCATTGCAACCATCCATGCTAAATATCTCAATTGCAACCGGGCGGAGCTGATAATCTCGTTTTAGTAGCTCATGAACACTATCAAGCTTCCACATATGCCATGGATGAGGCAGATTGCTGCTGCTGCAAAGTTTCTCCTTACCCCAAGCACCCCCGTTATATGCCCATGCCCTGCCACCAAGCAAAATCTTTGCTGCTCCACCCCATGCCGAAGGTGATTTCATCTGAGATTCACTGCTTCCCATTATATCCTTGTTCACACCTAAAGCTTGATCGATGACAGAGAGATCATCTTCACTACCCTTTTCACAAATGCAATTGGAATCATCGATGTAGAAGTTCTCAATAATGTATAGGCAAAGTTCTCCAATTAGAAAGATGCCGTCATGCTTATCAAGACCAGCAACCCGTTCACAGTTGTACTTATGCCTTATTTTCTCAGAGGGTTCCAGATAAGGTCTAATAAGATATTCACCATTGTCAAGCAACTCTTTTTCTGATTTATCCTCCGAGGTTCTTGCATCAGTACCTTTAACTGAAGGAGTCCTTCTTGGTGAACTGAGTTCAGATTTACCTTGGTGACTCTCTGTCATGTGATAAGAAAGAGAACTTGATTTTGCTCCAAATTCTGTCGCAGAGTGAAGACTTTGTTCGTTAATGCTGCTTTTATCATCAGTCCAGCCAACTGGAGTTGACATTGTGCTTCCTCCTTTGAATATGTCGTCATCCTCTTTGAATGATGCAAAATCAGCAGCATCAAGTTCCTTTTGCTCAGAACCATATGTCAAAAGATTCAAGCCTGACATTGTATCTGACCCAGATGTCATCAACATGTCTCCATCCTCTTTATTGGTCACCTTAGTATCATCCAACCCTAGGTTGCTGGATAGAACATTCTGAATAGTATCTATCTTAAACTTAGAGTGCTCAAGTTTCTTCCGCATTCTATATGGTCCTTCGACAGGACATAGCTGCCATGCAGGTTCCATGGACAATTGTCGCATGGGGAAAATACCTCTTTCGTGAACAAGTTCTTGGAGCTGGCTTTGCCATTCACTTTCTCCATGCAATATCCATCCATACTTATCTTGACGAATTGCTCTTAGCTCTGTAGACATCACATCACGAACCAAATCAAGATTATATCTCCGTTCATTGATCTGCTCCCAGTGCCTAGCATCTATTTTTACAGATTCGCGTGATTTTCGTCCCATCTCTTTCTTTCTTCTGACTTCCATTCCTTTTATTCTCACGCCAGGAAACTTTGCTGACCCAGTAATATATTGAACCCACATTATTAGAGCGCACTGGTCCAGCACTTTACTAATTGTTTGCTGAGAACTCTGGAGCCATTCAAAAAACATAGAGGTACTTCCAGTGAGCAATTTATCAAGTCCTCCATGAAGAATGTCCATCTGTTGGCCTTGGTTAGGCTTGCTAACTAGGAGGTCTTCAAGAGATTGGCGGCGATGCACTACCAAGTATTTAAGCAGATCGACTGCCAAGTCTTGAGCAGTAAGTCTCTTGTCACGGAGAAGTGCCATTAGATTTATGCAGAAACAACACATTAGATCATTATCAACATTGCTCGGGCAGAGCACCAATCTCTTGTTGGCAATTAGAAGCTGGAGAATTGTGCAAATATCGACAGAAAAATCTTCCTGGCAAGGTGTAGATGCTAAACTTCTCCCAGTTTCTGTCAAGAATGCAAGATTTGCAAGAAGGTCATCTTCCCCCATATTTTTAAGGAATGTTGGGAGGAAACAGTACATTATCATCCGATTTGTGTTCTTCAATATGGCATGGATGTAAGGATCAAGTTGCCTGCTTCCTCTAGCAATGGATAAAATACCTTTACCTGGAGGTACAGCATCTTCAATGCGGCCATCTTTGTTAGCCAACTGCAACATGGACATTAAGAATTCTAGTGTCCGTAGTACCCCGAGTGGGGTTGGAAAGCAACCCATGTACACACGATCAACTATCATCCAGCAGAGAGGGTCCAAATTGGCAGACCAGCGGCTCTTGTCAAGTTTCTTCCCATCTTCTTCATCATCGAGCAACAGCTTTCTTTCAAGGAAGTTCATTACTCTGCTTAGGCATAAACCTTGAAAAACAAGCGTAGAATCAACATCAACAAACAAAGGCACGGACTCCAAAAGACTCTCAACCAAAAGTGTCGCTTTAAGCTGCTCTGAGATGATGTCCGCCAGGATCTGAGCAATAAAATCAAGAATAGCAGTAGCTCCTGCAGAGCATGGGCCACCCCCATAACCTAAATCATCAATGTCAAGCAAAAGCTTAGAATTGATTGGGAAAAGTGTATTCACTGCAGGTGACCCCTGCATATTTGTCTTCAGTTCTGGTGACAAATCCATGTCTATACCAGACATAGATGAAGACATGGATGGAGAGGCTGTCAGGCGTCTACCATCACTATGTGATCCAGCACTACCAGGCCAAGATGTGAATGCTGCCATGGGAGATGCAGTAGGGGTCATAGCTGCCTTGTGGGTTGATCTCTCAGATAAAATGGGAGATTCGACATTATCCACAGAAACTGAGTTTGGCGAATCAGCTAGTTGGTGGGACTCAGCAACGCCATTAGAATTGGGGGGTGAGGTCCGTCCTTGATCATGAGCATTCTGGAAACTTTTCTTTGCTTCTCCATTTAACAACTTAGTGCTGGTCTGCTGATTGGATGAATCATCTGCTTTTACTTCAGCAGCTTCAAAAGAGTTTTGCATACCAGGACTTTCTGAGCTGGAACTTTTCTGCTCCTGAGGGAAACTTGCAGAGCTCAATGTTCTGGATGATTGTTCCTGATCATGTGGCAAACTTGAAAATGTGTACTTTGAACTTCCATTGTCTTCATCATGGACATTCTTCTCATCTGTTGTGGTAGTTGTTAGATCTTTTGCCATCCTCAGGGCACAATCAGACCTGCAAGACCAAAAACAAAAGGTTTAATATAAACATCTTGAACAACGAGTAACTTGGTAAATACACATTGTACAAACCTTACGCAAGAGAAATATAGATCAACACAGCTTTCAAGGAAATCATGTCGCCTGCAAACAGCAGAGAATGGTGGGCACATCTTTGCCAAATCAACCATGAATCTCAATATTGAAGTAGCCACAGCAGGTGCTGCTGCTTCACCACTCATTAACCTTGCTGCATATGTCTTATGCATCAGAGCTTCTCCTTGAAGATCACCCCCTGTGTCTGATGTTGCCTCAACAAGATCAGCGACTAAGGTGCCGTTAAGATGTGAAAGATTGTTATTCTGATGTGCAAGCATAGAATTAATAATCAAGGAATCAAACGTAGCTTTTGCCATTGCTATTATAGTATCCAATAGATCCACAAACTTCAATTCTCCATAGTTTCCATCACTAGGCATGAGAGCGTGGAAATCAAGCATGCGGACCTCTGGTACTCGAGGATAGACAGGCTTCCCAAACACCAAACAGAACAATATATAGTATATTTCTGGAGAATCGTGGAAGCTTGGAAGCACATGATTCAAACCTTGAAAACCTCCACTTGTACGAAACTTAAGAGCAAATGTAGCTGATGATGCAAGGCAAACTCCCAAAAGAGTTGTTATCCATCTCATACTAGTTGGGTGCACAGCTTCATCAAGGAAATATGTGACCAATCTAGATGAAACAACTTTATGCCATTGCTCCAGCAACTCTTCAGCATTTATGGTTACCTGTAGATCAATAAGCATTTCCAATAACATGTTCCTCACAATGACATGCTTGCCCATAGCCTCCCGCACAATCTGACGGTTTGTTGTAAGCTCTGGGGGGTCAAATGTCATTATTATGAATCTTACAACGAGTTCCAGCTCAGAAGCTAGAAAACCATCCTCCAGAATGACACCTAGTAGAACAACTAGCTTCTCCAGCACAGGAATTTCGACATCACCACGTTGCAAAGTAACAAGAAGATGCTGCACAAGATTAATTCGACGCAATATTGTGAGGTTGTGGTTTCTAAACCAATGCATTGATACCATCCTCTCAAGAAATCCAAGAAGAGTAATCTGCACGGATATAGGAGCAGCAACCCATATAGTCCAGTCCAATAGAACATGCTCAACCATATCAGCATTTGACAAGACTATAAATTCAGAAGTTTCACCAGCTAAGTCAGCATTCTCCAGCTCAGATAAGTGGCTAAATGAATCTTTTTGAGCTGAAAAATCATCCAGTTCTCCATGTGATCCACCAGAAGACACATCATCACCAAATTTCGGTAAGGTGAGATCATCAAGACTGCCCTCTGGGGACATTCCAGATGCGTAGCTTGCAGTTCGATTTATATTTGATTTCTGTGGCTCGGGAAAGGAAGCCTCACAGGCAGCAATGCGGAAGAAAATATCAAGAGACTGCATATCAAATAGTGACATTCTCCTATGCAGAAAAAGTGCGAGCAGATGATACCCCCTCAAGGCCTGCATGTTTTTCACATTTTGATGACTCTGTTGAAGAGATAATGCAAGCAACTCCAGTGCCATGTGCAGCATATCCTTAGTTTCGGCAGCTTCTACAAGAGCAAGCACAACAGGCATCCCACCGACTGTTTGAACAGTGTCACCAATAGTGCATTGATTACAAATGTAAACATCACCACTTAGACGTCCATATCGTGGTATACCTGCCAACATGAACAATCAAAGGAGTCTTAGCATATTCCAATTGAGAAACAAAAAAATGAAAATTAAATTGGCACATGATGTTCACTCACCTCCTATTGGAGATGCAGCAGCAGAAGTTGGATCAACAAGATTCAGCAACGAAAGAGTCCCAGATGCTCGAAAAGCATCTGATGATGTCCCATCAAACGCAAATATTAGCTTCCTCCCACACAGTTGCAAAGAGAGATTTCTTAACCGTTCCATGTCCCAAACAATCCCACTGCTCTCAAGTCTAGAGCTCCCTTGTTTCATTGAACTATCTATGCGCTGGCTGCTTGAAGGCACAGGTACTTCCAATTCTAATGAATCCAGGATAGCCATCACCTCCCCACCGCAGGCCCTATTCGGAACAAATCTCAGAAGATCAGTGTCCTGGAACAACCCCCGGTACCCTTGTCCAAGAATGTACATGAAGCAAATGCTCCCAGGTGTCAGTACCTCCTCAAAAAGATAACAACAGCGGAGCCGCCATGATAGATCAGAAACTTTCCCACGGATAGTAGGTGTACCAAGTGTTACTTGCAAAGATTTACCAAACGGGGATGGTGAGTATCCAAGCTTGCCAGTATGCCTTAGTTTCCCGTCAAGATACAAGCTAGCCACACTTGCTTGAAAAAGACCAGCTAGTGCACTCGGCTTACTATGCACAACAGCAAGATGATGCCATTTTCCTTCTTCCATTTCAATGCCAGGGAATGACAGTGAACTTGAATTGCCCGTTGATATAGTAAAAATGCCATTGTCATGGAGATAAAGTTCAGCATATAAAGTGTTGGCATCATCCACTGCACCAACAGAAAAGATGCGCAAAACTTGGCCACTCCTTTTACCATAGGCCCCTTTAGATGCTTTTTCTGCTTCCTTAGACTGGCTTTTAAAGATTATACGAAGTTATACGAATAGTCCAGTCCAATAGAACATGCTCAACCATATCAGCATTTGACAAGACTATAAATTCAGAAGTTTCACCAGCTAAGTCAGCATTGTCCAGCTCAGATAAGTGGCTAAATGAATCTTTTTGAGCTGAAAAATCATCCAGTTCTCCATGTGATCCACCAGAAGACACATCATCACCAAATTTCGGTAAGGTGAGATCATCAAGACTGCCCTCTGGGGACATTCCAGATGCGTAGCTTGCAGTTCGATTTATATTTGATTTCTGTGGCTCGGGAAAGGAAGCCTCACAGGCAGCAATGCGGAAGAAAATATCAAGAGACTGCATGTCAAATAGCGACATTCTCCTATGCAGAAAAAGTGCGAGCAGATGATACCCCCTCAAGGCCTGCATGTTTTTCACATTTTGATGACTCTGTTGAAGAGATAATGCAAGCAACTCCAGTGCCATGTGCAGCATATCCTTAGTTTCGGCAGCTTCTACAAGAGCAAGCACAACAGGCATCCCACCGACTGTTTGAACAGTGTCACCAATAGTGCATTGATTACAAATGTAAACATCACCACTTAGACGTCCATATCGTGGTATACCTGCCAACATGAACAATCAAATGAGTCTTGGCATATTCCAATTGGGAAACAAAAAAATGAAAATTAAATAGGCACATGATGTTCACGCACCTCCTATTGGAGATGCGGCAGCAGAAGTTGGATCAACAAGATTCAGCAACGAAAGAGTCCCAGATGCTCGAAAAGCATCTGATGATGTCCCATCAAACGCAAATATTAGCTTCCTCCCACACAGTTGCAAAGAGAGATTTCTTAACCGTTCCATGTCCCAAACAATCCCACTGCTCTCAAGTCTAGAGCTCCCTTGTTTCATTGAACTATCTATGCGCTGGCTGCTTGAAGGCACAGGTACTTCCAATTCTAATGAATCCAGGATAGCCATCACCTCCCCACCGCAGGCCCGATTCGGAACAAATCTCAGAAGATCAGTGTCCTGGAACAACCCCCGGTACCCTTGTCCAAGAATGTACATGAAGCAAATGCTCCCAGGTGTCAGTACCTCCTCAAAAAGATAACAACAGCGGAGCCGCCATGATAGATCAGAAACTTTCCCACGGATAGTAGGTGTACCAAGTGTTACTTGCAAAGATTTACCAAACGGGGATGGTGAGTATCCAAGCTTGCCAGTATGCCTTAGTTTCCCGTCAAGATACAAGCTAGCCACACTTGCTTGAAAAAGACCAGCTAGTGCACTCGGCTTACTATGCACAACAGCAAGATGATGCCATTTTCCTTCTTCCATTTCAATGCCAGGGAATGACAGTGAACTTGAATTGCCCGTTGATATAGTAAAAATGCCATTGTCATGGAGATAAAGTTCAGCATATAAAGTGTTGGCATCATCCACTGCACCAACAGAAAAGATGCGCAAAACTTGGCCACTCCTTTTACCATAGGCCCCTTTAGATGCTTTTTCTGCTTCCTTAGACTGGCTTTTAAAGAAATTCTGAAATTGGAACCAGCAAACGAAAGAGTACCCAGAAACAGGCGGCCATGTCCTTTCTCCTAGTGAAACTTGAATAGATGCATGACCAGCTTTGCTCATGTCCATCTCAATGAAAGGAGCTAAAGAAACATTTCCTTGTCTGACATCTTCCATTTGAATTAACTTGTCCATCATATTAACAAAAAGATGACCTGAGCGTTTCACTTTCAGTTGAAGAATATATCTCACGAGAAGTCTTAGTTCAGATGAAGACAACCTGAACCAGAAAAGAGATATCATGTATCATAAGAACGACAAGACAAGAACTGTTGCCATAAGATGCAATGGAGTCTCTGATATATAACTGACCTGTAAGCACCAAGGAGTTCAACAATTCGCAAAGCATGATTCAGAATAGGAGAGGAACCCTCCAAAAATGGACTGATTGTCTCAAGTAGAAGGCCAACACATCCTATGTAACAAAAGAGAAATTAAAACATAAGCTCTTGTTCAAATGAATCAAATCAAAATGGGTAACAAAAACAAATTTTGCCCATACCAACAGAAGTTAAATTCTCCTGGTTGAAGGGACCGGCACTTGCAAGTTTTTCAATGAATCTCAGCAACTCAAGCTGAACTTTAGGCGTAAAAATCAACAAGGAACGGATCAGCACAATAACTGCACTAGGATTATACACTCGCTCCTTGTCAAGCCTTGAAAGTCCAAATGAGGTCGGAGATAAGAAGCCTGATTCATCCTCTGAGGTTTCAGATGAAATGCTCTCTACCTGCAGATTGCTGGTGGGAGGAAGAACAATCTCAAGTGCAAGTTCAAGCAAAAGTAAAATAACTTGTTTTTCACAATCCACACAAAGCAACCCTGACTCAGAGAGAAGATCATAGAAAGTGTTTGACGACATGATTGTATGCAGCCTTATCCTATTGACAGAATTGTTGCATACAGCAGCTGTCATAGCTCGCAATAGGAACCCAAAGATCTTCATGTGAATATGCAAAGATGG